>JAYMTP010000020.1:0-61760 GCA_036897365.1 Geranium brycei
CGACACAGAAAGATATTCCTCCGCTTCTTCCTCCTTTTCAGATCTGGTTCAACCAGCGGTCTGGTTCACACAACAATTCAAGTTCGAGAACATAAACAGTTGAGGTAGCGTTACAACCTCACTGTCCAGTTCGGTTTCACGAGTCTGCCTTCTCTACAACCAGGTATTATAAATTACATACAATTATTGACTCATACCCATGAGACTTGAGACGAGCTAATTAGATAACTAAAATCACCTAAAGCCACAATTCTAGCAAAATTAAAATATGCCAATTTAGGTAAAGAAATGAACGAATAAAGAACATGAGTTCAATTTTTTGTAGCGTTAGAAACCCAATTAAACATACCGAATGTTTGGTCTGTTGTAGACAAAACTGTGCCTTGAAATCAAACCTGAGACCGTATTTCTGGAAATCAGTGGAAATATACAAGGAACCACCCAACATCACGAACTCAAGAGCGGTAACGAAAGGGTCAGAATCAGTATAGGAATTGGCCCCAACGCAGAAGGTCATGGTCTTGCCAATAGCAAGAAACACCCCTTCGTAGTAAGAAGCGACCCCGGTGGCGGAAGAGGAGGAGCAAGGGAATCATGGGCATGGCTCTGCTGGAGAGAATCACATAAGAGATTCAGAGATTTGGAGTGGAAATGAAATGAAAGGGTCGTGGAGGGGTTGAAGAAACACAATTATATGTAACTTGTGTTGATTAATGCAGCACAATTACATAAGGCAAAAAGCTTTGATCGGAGGCGACGGGCTCGATCAATTTGGATTGGGTCAGAGAGAGGGGAGAGGGAAGAGAGAGTGTGTGAATGGCATATGTTTGAAAATTAGAAGAATAAGCGAGGACATTTTAGTCTTTTCAATTCAATTCTAATAACTCTTTCATCCCTTAAGGGTATTTTAGTCATTTCACATGCAAAAATGTTAAAAACTAACAGAATTGGATCGAGATGTGCAAAGTGAAAATTTTGCAAATCTTAGGTGTAGCCATCTGGAAAAAAAAATTCTTGAAGTACTCACTGGAAAAACAGACATATCTAGGGGTAACCACCTGGAATTATCCTTAAAACACTTCAAAAAGAAGTACCTTCTTGCGATGAAATCAGCTGTTACTATTTGAATTCGCAAAGGGTGACAACAACCGTGTTCTCCTCTCCATGCATGAATCTGCATAACAGTCTCTCTCCTCGTGCTACTACACCAACATCAGAACTTACATTTGTGACTTCTACACATGATACCAATCTTGTGTTTATCATTTCACACATAATAGTAGTCGAAGCCTTGTAAGACAACATTATGTCTTGAATATGTATCGGAACACGTATACATCAGTAAATGTGAAGTACAAACCAATCTGAAATTCTATTTCCACGTTAGAATCCCACTCCCAAACTCACTGGCTTGAAAAGTTTCCCTTCCCCTTCTTACAATCAAATATACTTGCCACCCGTCAATCAGCAACGTCCTCAATATCTCCAATGTCATAGAAAACGTCATATCGTTTGCCATCATTGCAACCTTCGGGAAGTGGTTGTTCTGGAGAGACATCATCAGAACCTTTAGCTCTAACCTTAGGCTGAGGTTGTTGTGGAGGTACATCATCACAATTTTCTTCATCTTCAACCACTATCTCCCTGTTACTGTCAAATCAAACCTCTCTCAACCATTCTGGAATCTTATATTCCTTTCTACCATCACCATTGGGTACATCTCCAGCAGGAACTTCAACCTCGGCTTCTTCATCAATGTCTTCTCTGTCAGTGTCTTCTCTACTTCCTCTCATCCTTGTACCTCTTTTTCCCCATTTCAATTCCTCTCCATCTTCTACACTTATTTCTTGGACATCATCATCAATGTAAACCATGTCCACAACTTTAAGTATTTTTCCACCACCTATTTCTTCCATCTCATAACTTGTTTCTTTATAACAATCCAACTCCGCTTGCCCTACATATGTGAACTCACATTCTGATTTTCGCTCTTTTTTTAACTGTTTTTTCTTCCCCTTTGCATAAACAATCTCCCCTAATGGAGAAGACACATGTATGGATCCATCTCTATTCACTGCGTAAATTGGTATTGCTTGATCAAATTCATACAAAGTAAAAATTTGTTCAAACTTCTCATCATCTGCCAGTTCTTCTATGGACTCTGCTCTATTTATATAAGGGAAATCCCAATACATTTTAGGATATGCTTCATACCCTAATTTTTTGATCAAGCTCAACATATTCATAATTGAACAAGCATCTTCTCTAAACAAGTGACTCAGAGGAAGAGGAGTAGGATTGATATCATAGGGAAAACGCTCTTAACTTTTCTAGGGTTCCCACTCCGTCTCTGCTCTGTCGCCAGCGGAGCCGCAGGTCTCCGGCTTGGCTCCCGGCGACGTTCCTTACTTTATCTCGGCGTCAATTTTGCTGTGGTGGAGGATTTGCTTCGAGAAGTGAAGTGAAGCTTGGTGGTGGAATTTGGCTCTTCTGCAACTTCGTTGGGTGGTCGGAGTTGCAAGCAGAGCCCGATTTGGGCGTGGCCGTCGATTTATGGACGACTCATTGGAAGCGCATATAGTCCATTTACTTCGAGTCGGGCCTGAAATCTTCAAACCATATCCAGTTTTTCTGGATCTGGGACTGTGCAGGTTTGAATCGACGAGGGAGGAGGGAGAGGAGAGGAGAACTCGGCTAGTCTGTAACCTCCTGGTGTTGGCCTAAGTTACAACACGAGTAGGGGCTCTCGAATAGGGCTCTGTCACAACCCTTCCGACATTGGTTGGAGTTGCTGACAGAGCTCTGTTCTAGCGAAGGAGGTAGACTCAGGGGAACAGGGCGGGTACGGTGGTTGGGAGTTGGGATTCCGTTTGGGAGGCGTTGCTCCGGCAGGAATGGAGGACGTGGCGGTGGCTTAGACATAGGTGGAGTTTCGGATGGAGTTCGGCGGTGGTGGGCTGAGAAGGGTGCTTCTGGGTGGTTTCTGGCGTGCTTGGTCGGAAAATCTGTGGTGGACGGAGCCCCTTCTCTAGGCTACTCAATCCTCGGCACCGACTTCTTTCTTGCCGGCGAGAAAGTAGCGTCCTTAAGACGCTTCTCCACTGGTCTACCATTTTTGGCTAGACTGGGTTTGGACCGAGGATTGATTCTCTGGACCGGTTCTCCAATTGTATCGGTTCAATTGGCCTTTCGGGTTTGTTGGCTTCAGTAGCTTCTCGATGTAATTTCTTTCGCCCTTTCGGCTTTGTTTGTACCTTTCACTTTCATGTCAATTAAACTTTCTTGCCAATCAAAAAAAGAAATCTTCTCTAAACCCCATTATCTCTACAGACCCCCTTACATATTTCATACTATGCCTCACAAATTCACCCCTATGGTGCACCTCAAAATACCTAATTCCAGGTTTAGGTGGAGGTTGATTCACACACCCTGATTTTTTGTTTTTCTGCATAATTAATAAAAAACTAACTTTAAACTTCACATTATCACAATTTCATAATACAAAACCTAAACCCTAATTCTTTGAACGAAACCCTAGCATGCATACTATTCACATGCACACACTCCTCTCAACGAATCCTACAAATTTAAGATAATCAACTACACAATATACAAGAGATTTTAGGTTTACCTGATAATTTTGTGGAGATCGATGGACTACATCTTCACATTCAGTGTCGGTTTGAATGGGTGAACTCGGTGGGGGCTTTTTCGGAAGGTTCGATTTCGCCGGCTTCTTCATTAGCGAATTCCTTTTTGTCGGCTTCTTCATTAGCGAATTTCTTTTCGCCGTCTTCTTCATCGGTGACTTCGTCATCGTCGTCTCTCAGTTTTACTTCAGACAAATCTAAGAGTCAGGTTCGTGAATGAAGAAGAGTCAACACAATCAACTCGTTTTATTCAGCTTAATCCCTTTACTAATAAGGGTATTTAGGTCTATTCACGCACAAATTTAACACAGTTATAACGAGTTTTTCTATATGTCCGTTTTCGATATTTCAGTGGGCTAGATGTCCACTTTTATTTATGGGTATAACTAGGTGCCTTTTCGTCAAACTTCGGTGTGGTTACCGGTAATTTACCCTAAAGCCAATGATATACGAATTCATAATTTGCACGTTTAGATGCAGTTTTCACCTAAATGGGTCTCTACATGTACATATGATATATATATTTTAAGGATGCAATAATATGAGTAAGCCATTTGTAAATTAGACTTCTCGTTCCAAGAAGTTGGTACAACATATACAAGTCAAATAAAATTTTCGTCCAAACTCAGTTTATTAATTAAATATTATATCACTTTACTCACTAATTCACAACAGTATATAACATAATTATTAGGGATAATCACAATTTATTATATTTAGTTTGACAACTTTAACAATTTATTATACCTATTTTAAAAAGTCACTTTCAACTCACTTAATATCGAAATTTGTTACCCGTTACTTTAACACCGTTAAATTTTGGATGAAAAATTTTATTAAAGTGTGAAATGTCTAAAATACTCACGACTATTCATCAAGTTTTCAAACTTATGTCATTCATAACCTTTCATTCATTTTCTCTCTTTTCTCACATCTTCCCAACTCTCTCTTTTCAAAGGATTCCCTCTCATTTATGAATTTAATCAATTAACATAAACACAAGTTTAACAAAAGGAAAACTACACATAGCCACACTCAACTAAGGTTAAAAGACACTTAGTTATCCTCATGTTTCAAACTGGACACCTAGCTACACCCAGAGATTGAAAATTGACACTTAGCACCTACCGTTAAAATTTTGGATGAAATATGTTAATATTTTAAGTAAAAAGACAAAAATGTCCCTAATCATACTTCAAATTTTCAAAACCATGTCATTGTGAGAATTTTGATTGTTTTCGATCAACCATGGTTCAAGCTTCGCCGGCCTCGTCTCTGACCCTCCGACCGACTTCGTTGGCCCTCCTCGCTTCCTCACCGCAGATCAGAGGCTCGTCGTGGCCGTCACCGGAGTTTCCAAAGTCTCTAGCAACACCCAAAATCCGATCAGTTCGAATTGGCTCGAAATCAAATTGTTTTGCTTTCTTATGTTGTTTACATAAATGCTCTCTTCTCCTATTTTTCTTGAAAATCAGTACACTACCTACATTTAATGTATGTGTGTGTGTCAGTGTGTGTTTCTAATTTGCTCCTACCCATCTTCTGTAATTCATACATCCCTTTCATTTTCAGTAAAATCACACAAAATTGATTAACCACTTCACTCTACCATTTTTTTATTATATAATTTCAGGGAGTGAGTGATTTGAAAATGAGTCTGTTGTCATTGATCACAGGGAAGGTAGGCCCAAGTGGCTTATTTAATTGGAGGTATTTATTTGTGTTTTGCTTTTTTATGTTTACACATCTTCATGTTTTTAAACAGAGAACATAACATATTCTGGTGCTTATTCATCGTTGGGAGTCGACAACAATTTGAGGTTTGATCAGTTCTGCCATAACTTTAAAGTGGAAGTAATTCGACCGACGGAGCAATCCGTAATCATTCCCGGAGCATTAACTCCATGTCTTACTCAATTTTAAAAAAATTGCACTGATCGAATTTTGGGTGTTGTTGGAGACTTCAGAAACTTCGGCGACGGCCACGGCGAGTCTCTAATCTGCGGCGAAGAGGCGAGGCGGGCCGGCAAAATCAGTCGGAGGATCAGAGATGATGCCGACAAAGCTTGAGCATGGTTGATCGAAAACAATCAAAATTGTCACACTGACATAGTTTTGAAAATTTGAAATTTGATCAGGGACATTTTTGTCTTTTTACTTGCAATATTAACATATTTCATCCAACTTTTTAACGGTAGGTGCTGAGTGTCAATTTTCAATCTATAAAACAAAGGCCATATCTGACATCTTTAAGACCCAAAAACCTCCAACTAAATAAGACAATCCATCCCCTATCTCCTAAAGTCGAAACCCTTACCTTGCTTCTGCATGAACTCCGACCACCAGAGATAAAAGGCGACACCTGAGCAAAAAGCTGCTTTCGAGTAAAGGCGCCTTCCATCTTCAACACTTGATTCTTCCGTTCCTTCCTCATCAAAATGCTTGATATCATAAATGACAGTCACCAGGGAGCTTGCCCGGAGCAAGACGCTCCGCCGACAACCTTGAAAAACCGTAGAATCAACCCTTTTTTTTAGAGAAAATTTGAACGATAAAGGGTGTGAGTGTTTGCAATTTAGAAATTTGATAGTTAGCAGTCTTTGTAGCATAAAAGAGGAACTGAGTATAGTTAAATTAACAGTCTTTGCAATTTTGAATTAGTACATAAGAGGGTATTTTCATCATTTAAGAAAAAAAATAGCAAAAACTTAGGTTAAATCTGATGGAAATGAGCAATGTGTAATTATTTTGTCATTAGATGAGTTTAGTGCTATTTTTTTTATAATCGGTATAGTAAGTTGTAAAAGTGGTCAAACTAAGTATAGTAAATTGTAATTAACCCTAATTATTACTGTTAATTACAATTTACCCGTACTATAGTGGCACGTTTTACATTTTACTACAACTATAATAAAAAGTTTAATCTCAAGTCAGTTAGTTGCGTTTGTTTTTTACACTTTTCTCTAACACCGTAGAATTTGACGGAAAACCTATTTTTTTTCAAAAAAGACAAAATACCCCTGAATTGATTTGAAATCAATTCATCCTGGTTTGACTCGGAGCGATAATAAACCAGAATTAAGATTTGGTCTAGGCAATTGAACCGGTTTGACCGGTCTATTAGCTTCTTCTTTGTCGAGAGCATTTCTTCATCGCGACGACGACTTCTCCGGTGGATATGGACTGGGCAGTTCTGGTCATTGGATTCACCCTGGATCAAACTAGAGCACACCCACAAAACCCTCTTCTCCAATCAGACTATGCTCTGGCTCGAAATACTGAAGAAGAAGGAAGAAATGGTAGCGATGAAGAATTTGAGTTCGCTTTCGTCACCGCTGAACCAAAGTGCTCCCTGATTTCGGAGGACCAGACCTTCCGCAACGGTCAAAGCAAGTTAGTCTTCCCTGTTGGTTCCAATTTCAATCTCCACCCCAAACTGAGGATGATGATGATAGAAGACAACGATGCGACGACGGAGGAAGAAATCGCAAGAGATAGAGGCTGAGGGACTTGGTCCACCGGAGCAACAAGGAAGGACATGATAATTTCGTCTTTGACTATCCCGATGACGATAGACAATGAGGTCGTTTCAAGGGCATAAGTTACGAAACCTGAGATTGGGGATAGGCTTAGGGTTTATCGGAAAGATAGAGTTGGAATCGGGATCAGAGGAATCAGGATAAGCTTAGGGTTTATTAGAGGAATCACTATGTTCTGGGTTCGCGTTCACCGCCGAGATCCTCGCCGATTTCGATAATCCTCCCCCCAAACCTACCTCTCTCCCTCGCCCTTCCAAACACGGATCCACTGGAAAAAAAACGCCTCTCCTCCTTTCGATCCTTCTGCAACAACGTGGTCTTTGTTCGGAGATTGGAGCACGGTGGCGCCGGAGATTGGCGACGGAGAAATGCTCTCGGCGAAGAAGAAGGAGATGGACCGGTCAAACCCGTTCAATGTCCATACCAGATCTCAATTATGATTTATTACTGGACATAGCCAAATCAGGCTGAATTGATTTCGAATCAATTTAGAGGTATTTTTGTCTTTTTTTGAAAAAAATTAAGTTTTTCGTCCAAATTCGAATGGTATTAAAGCAAAGTGTAAAAAACACAACTAACTGACATGAGATTAAACTTTTTATTATATTTGTAATCTATAAAATACGCCATTAAAGTATGGGGATGAATTGTAAGTAACCATAATTATTATTTTACAGCAAAATTTACGGTTTAAACTTTGTGGTCTAATTTGGAAAATTTCGAAACCACCGATTTAAATCTGGTCCGGTTTTTAACAACACAACAGATCCAATCCACATCCACATAAGGGTTCTTTCTGGCGGGAAGAGGATATAATTTATATTTTCATTTTCATTTTGACCTTTTTCTTTGAAGTTAATATTACAGAAACAGACAGACAGGTTTGGGGTTAGGGTTTGGAATCCTGGATTGAAGGAGTGGCAGTGATGCAGAACAGAGCAGGGATCGAAGAGAACACCTTGGTCATCCTTGACTCGTCGGAGCAAAAGTACGATCAGCACGCCGATGACGATAGTACGTACCCATTTTCTCGCCAACCAAACATACTTGTGACGGAGAAGTGATTGTTTGGTTTTCTAACTTGCTTGTTGATTTCACTTCCAGGAATCACTTTTCTCGAAGCCGTTCGCTCTTCTTGTCTCGTGCCAGAACCACCCATTCGCCCAACTAAGTAATGGACCTGTCTCTTGTCTCGTGCCAGAACCACCCATTCGGTATTGTTCTTAGTCTGATTGTTTCAGTTTTGTTAATTTATTTTTCTGGTGATTGGGCTGTGAAGGAGGATGTTTGAGGCCGTGTTTGATATCCTGAGAGGTGCAAAGTCTATAGAATTGATAATGACAAGTTACCAGCTGCTGAATGAGCTAAATAAGGTGTTTTCTGCTGTGATTTTGATTGTCCAAGCTCATTGTATGCTTACAGTTCAAATTCTGCAAGTTTGTGTTGTGCTGATGATTTTTGTTTCTCAATTTTAGTTTTTTCCTCAAGCGTGCTCATCGTCCAGTAATGGTTTGCCTGAATTAGTTGTGGCTGAAGAGGTATTAGGCCTTTTTCTTATATTTGGATTGCTGTTTTTGTGGGGGCTGTGTCATGTTTTGTGATGAATTCAGCTAATTGTTTTTCTATGTATTGCAGGGTTGGTCTCCATTTGTCCTTGATGGTACTTGCGGTGAGATTGAAGCTGCTGACAAAAGCTCTACCGGTCCGCTTGACTTCTCTGTGAGTTACAACTCCTCTGCTAGTTTCCCCATCTTTTATACTTGTTTTTTATCAGCAATAATTTAAACAACGATACTGCTATCGTGTGGATTGGAACCAGTGACTTCATGCTTATACTTTCTTGTTAATCTACTCTCCGTACTTCCCAAAATGAATACCCACTTCTTTTGCACAATTTAAGTAGTAGGCAGCTAGCGTTAGACTTTCCCCACTGTACTGTACTCTTATGTCTGCTTTCTGTGTCTCTGCTCCATCCCTTTCTGTGGTGAGGGGCGTAGGTATTGTCAATATCTTTCACAGCATGAGCCTCGGCGATTTAAGATTTTCTTGTTATCAATTACTGTCTCACTTCTTGAGATATGCCATAGCCATTCAATTATCTGAAGCATCTCTACTAATTTCAGGGATTTTATTTTCTAATACAAAAACTAGCAGAATGGGACACAAAGACAGATTTTCAAGAATTAGACACAAAGGTTAGTTGTGTTGTTTTGTGCACTCAGTGCATCATATTATACTGAAAATGGATGGTATGACTCTTAATACTTAATAGGATTCACTAGCCTGCAACTTGTGTATTAATGGAGATAAACACCGATTTTCAAAGTCAATGTTATCATATATTGCGTTGTCATGTGATAGTCATAAGGTCAAATATATCACTACAGCTTCTGACCTACTTATAAATTCTATTTATCTTTATGGAATTGGATTGTTCAGATTACATGTGTTTTGCAGAGCCAAGAGATTTAAGGTGGTTTCACACCTCAGCTTCACCTACTAGGCTATGCTTTTAAGTCTCAACTTCGTAGTTTCACTTAAAATAAAATAATGTCTAAGACTGGGCTGTGTTTGATTTTAAGATGATCTCCCCACTCACTTCTCTTTGTACTTTTAACTCATTGCTGCTTGCAGGCCCTGGGGAACATGTTGCTGTTTCAATATCTTATCAGTTCTCTTGAAGGAGATTTCATGCTCCGTAACAATGTGTACAAAGGCAAGCTGACAGAGGCATACTCACATATAAACATATACATGTATCAACTATCAAATAGCAATTTTTACATGGCGGGAGGATAAAAAAGTTAATTGTTTATCGCAGAAACTATGAACTGGGTGCTTCTAAGGGAGTCTTCTCTAAATATAATTCTGGTACACCATTTTTCTAAATTAGTGTTAATATATGCCATGTGATAGTCACTAAGTATAATATAACCCCATACCTTCTGACCTACATCATTTGAGTTCTGTTTATCTTTATGGAATGGGATTGCTTAGATTACATGTGTTTTTCAGGGGTCCAGAAGAACGAGTTACAAAGGCTTAATGAGGGATTGTGTATCCATTTTGTGCACGGTGAGTCAAGTTCAAGGTGGAGAGGATTCGATTGCCAAAAGTCCTAAAGATTTTGATGCCGTCGTGGCAACTTCAGTACTCGAAGTAAAAAAAAGTACTTGTGTTGCCATGCAGAAACTTCTTGCTATGGTAAGATCCTCATCGAATCTCCAATTCAGATATTTATGAATCATATTTATATTTAGATTGGTTCCCCTGAACTAGTAGATTATGGAGCTAGATGAGTTAAAGAAAACTGCAGATAAAGGTCAGTCTACCAGAGCTGATGGTGTGAGGTATATGCTTGCTTTTCTTGCATACTGATACATTCTTGGTTTGCACAGCTATTTTATCGACTATTTGAATGACAGATCACTAATATATGATGCAGAACCCCACTAGTTGAGATAATTCTGGATGAATTAACCTATAATGAAGACTTACTTTCTCCATTTCTTCAGGTATCGTCTCAACTTTTAACTTGTAGTTGTAAATGCTGTACATATGTGCATGTGTGCTTGAAAAGGAAATAGTATTCTCCAGGCCTATTAACTTAGGGTGTCATTTCGTGCCACTCTCTATAGGCTTTACATGTCCCCGTGAATGTTCATTACATCTCCCTTACCAACATCTCCTGACCTCTCCAATTCTTTAGTTACATTGCAAATGCTTATTTTTAGCTCAGATTTGTCTTTTCAAGATTAATTGATGTTTGTACTGCTTGTTACTTATTCAGTATCCAGTAAGTTTCTCATAAGTTTTGTGTGTTCTTTATTTTGAATTTAAGTTTTCTTTTCCTTACATTTTGTTTGAATAAACAATATTTTATGCGGCCTACTAAGCTGAAAAAATCTCCCGCCCTGTGTGTTATAGGCTTTCAATGAATCAAAATGGAAAGCAGAACTAGTTCTGCAGTATATTACGAAGTATATGGCTAAAGTAAGATCTCAACCATCACAGTCTGCTAAGAGCCTAAGATACATATCAAATCTGTGTAACAATTCGTAGCTTCTGAAAGAGTTAATGGAACTATTTCCTTCCAAATAGTTGATCATATCATGCATTGCAGCCTAAGCCTTCTGTTCGCACTAGGAGGTCAAATAGTTCTGCAGCTGATCCTGTAGACGATGGAAGTTTTGGTGCAGTCTTAAAGTCCTTCTCAAATAACACCAGTACAAAAGGCATCATCAAAAAGATTGGTGTTGAAGTTGTCCAGCTGCTTTTAGCACACGGTTTTCAGGTGTTTTTCTCTTATTTTTTTCCTTCAGAATTTACATTTACACAAATTATATATAAAGCGCCAGAGCAATGCTGTTATTTTCTCTCTTTTTCAACAAAGAAAAATCTGTTTACAGGTACCTTTACATAATAAAATTTTCTTGACCTCAAAAGCTAGAATTTTTTTAACTGGGCAAGTAACTAGTTATTGATTGCTATGGATTTATCAGCATTTTTCCTAATATTTGGGTTTAAACCTGTTTTTACATCTTTGGAACTGTAATATAATATCTAACAGCAGTATGGGGCATTTTCTATTATCACATATGAACCATCTTACACAATATTGTTAACTTAATGGGATAAGGCAATGATAGCTGTGTTTTATTTTCACAAGAAAGTATCTTGAGGTGATGGCGGCGGACAAGGAGATTCGGTCATTAATGATCGTTTGCAAGAATAATTTTATTTTTTGTTGAATCAGCTATTGCACTGTAATCTGCCGTGCCATGGGTTTCAATTTACTAATGTTGTTCAGATGCGTTTTCAGGCTCATTTATCTCTATCATCCCAGCAACCCGCTGAGAGCACAAGTAATTCCTGTCAGGAAGGGAGAGGCAGTTCTATTATAGAAATATGCAAGAATCTAATATCTGCTTTCAATAGTCTCAGAGGAGGAAAAGGGTAAGACCATTAAAATTTAAAATTTTCCTCAATTAATAACTTTTTCTTTGACGATACGCCTCCCTCTATAGTTAAAGCTGCATTTCTCGTCTTAAGACATAGGCTGTCTTTGATAAAGGATACCTTATGATTTGAACTGAGAATGCATTTCCAATTTTAGGATGCAGAAAATGATTATTGTAATGCAGGGAACTGCGGTCGTGTTAGTGTTTTGACTGGCAATAATTGTTATTGGTTAAACATTTTCACGTCTAATATAAATGGGATTCAAGCAAACAGGATAAATGTTTGTGTACCTGATTATCAATAATAGATGCATGATCAGGAATGACGGTGAATCCCTGTTGTGATTGTGGTGACATTCAAGTTCCATATTTTGTGTTAGTGTCATATTTATATATCTACATGTTGCATTCAATCTTATGTGATGTCATGTCATGGCACAGGAAAATGGAGATCTTGGCCGTTGGGAAAGAAGCTTTGTTTGTGGCAGCTACAGTTCTCTCAACAAGAAAACTTTCTGAATCTTGAACCATATGGTTGGTAATGTTATGTTGTACAACGATCTCTATTTACATATTATGTTTTATTCTCCTTTTTTACCAAGATCTCCATGGGAGAATTTACCAAATGTTCAGACTGAATTTGACCCAAGGCAAGTTTTTTGTCAAAAATTTTCCGGGCTTTGTTCCAAGATTTAAAATAAACAATAAGAAAAATGACGACGTTCTGATAAGTAAAGCCTTCTTCGTTGCCGATCCAGCTCCCTGAGATGGCACTATAACCATGTAGAACTCAAAATCTGAAACAATTATTACTCAAAATAACACCAATACCGGATAAAAATTGAATATGTCCTCCTTGGCTTTGATGTTATTTGCCATGTGGACTTTGTTGAATGAAGTTTCTGGGTTTCAGGAAGAAAAAAGAGAAACGATAGAGCTTAAAGAGTGTTGACCGAAATTATATATACCTGATTCACCGATTCTCAAATTTTCTTCAAGTTGAAATTCATAAAACTATCTTATTTACCAATTTCTCTCTTAAAGAATATTATTATACATATAGAGGATTGTTTAAATCATGTATTTATTGTTTAATTTAAAATATAATTTCTTGAATTTTGTAAGTTCATATATTACAGGGGAAATTGAATGTCAGCACAGTAAGTATGCATAATTATCATGTCACCACACCCAAAGTATGCACCGATTCTCAACTTTGATGTTTAGTTGAGGGAAACAGACTTGATTATTAGCTTATGTAATGGAATTTTTAATTGTCTTGTGTATGGTATGCCTCGAGAAAACTTGATCCAGATGATGCCATGTAAGGATCACTTTGAAGAGTGATATGACACACAATGGATGAGAGAGCTTTACTGAACTTGTTCTTCCTCCTACATATATATAGAGATATGAAATTGATTATAACCAAAATTTCAAGGAAATTACAAGACAGTATGTTTTAATTGGTTATCTTTTGTACTGAAAACAAAAGATCCTAAATTGTTTATTCTTGCTGAGGTAGTTAGGGTTTTATGAGTTCCATCTAATCTAATGTTTCATTCTTTATTCATCATAAAATGGGTCAATGCCAGTTTAATATGTTACACAAATTAAGACCAAAAAAATGAGTATCTTACAAAACCAATTCATCCCAAGACAAATAAATGTCGCTGTGTGTGGCAAATCCAGAAAAGATATTGGATTCAGTTAAATCCAGGAGGGATATCCGACTGCCACGACTCGAAGGGTTACTGACAAGCACATCTGATTTCTCTACACAATCAGCGACCAAATCTCGTCTATAGTTTCTTGGCTCCGAACTAGAATATTCAGGCTTCCCAAATTCTAATACAGACTTATAACATGGTGGCTTAACGAACATGCAGTGGGTCACCGGATGTGTTGGTCGCAGTCAATTTGAAGGAGATACACAAAGTTGTTTTCCAACATATATTTTTATTTTTTAAATTAAAGGGCAACCTTGTCATCATAAAGTTATGTCTCACATAACCTATAAATGGATGTCACATGATACACTTTGAAGTTGACCGTGGATGTCACATTATACACTTTGAAGTTGACCGTAACCGCGGTGACACGTTAATCGTGACTGTGGTGTCACGTAATTTCTCCTATATTATATTTGTGAAGAAATATAGATTTTACCATTAATGATAAGAAATAGAGATCATCTCAAAATCAAGCTGTGAATAAGCAATTTGGGAAAACACAATGTGAATGTTTTTGTGATTTCAATAATTTTCGATTTGGATGAAGAAGAAATCAATCTTGTAGGAAATGGGAATAGAAGTTTATGGTATAGGCTGATGACGACGTTTTGTAGTTGAAAGACTGTCTAAAGTTGACGACTGAATGAAAACTTGCAGCTACAAACAAGTAGTTTGAGAAACTTCCAGTTATCAGGACAAGAACAAGATTGTTAATAAACAGCAGAGCATTTAAATTACAAGGAAATGAACACTTTATTGCCTGTACTGCAATTCATTGAGCTCTACTAGACAGAAAGAGTCTTGGATAGGCTGATCAAAAATAAAAAGAAAGAGTCTTGGATAGGCTGCACTGCAGTGGAGATGATGTCCCATAAACCTGCATTATCCGTTACAAACGTTAAAATACCATCGAACAAATATTAATGGAAAAATGGCAAAAAGGTGCTGTATAGTATCACTTTTGCGAAAGGGTGTGTGTACTTTATTAGTGGCAAAAATGTGCCGTGGACTTTGATTTTCTTTTCTATGTGTAAAATGTGTATAATCATACAAAAATGACAAAATTGCCCCTTAAAGTTAAGAATTAATTTTAAAAGAAATAAAATAAATATTTTTCAAAAAATTCGGAAAATATCTTTGAACTAAATTTGTAAATTATTTTTATGTTAAAAATTATTTTATAAAAATCTTAATTTCAGGGGGCAATTTTGTCATTTTTGTACAAATAAGTACATTTTGCACAAAAAATCAAAGTTCACGGCACATTTTTGCCATTAACAAATTACATGGCACCCTCTTGCAAAAGTATGTATATTAGAATGCAACTACGTTTTGCCATTTTATCTAAATTGATTGCTGAAAATGGAATTCAATAGGATAATATAGGAAAAAGCCACATAGCAAAATCAATAATGAAAATACACGAATTCATGCTGTTCTTCCTTCTAATTCCAACACAACACTCCCGTCACTATGATATATATATATATATATTCTTTGTCTAAGCATTACTTGAAAGTAAACAATGACTATGCATATAAACATGTCTTGTCTTGCCGTTGGTCTATCCACAAATAAATGAGGATGAAAGGCTTTCCGGGCGTTCTATATATACAAATATTTGATAAATGCATCACCAAAACAGATCAAAAGCGAAGAACACATATTCAGTCATGCATAGATCAAAACATAAGGATCTCTTACAATTCCAATATGAATAAAAAAACTCACATCAAGTATTGAAGAGTTCCAACAAGAAATGAAGAGATTTGAACTTCACATGTACATCTTGCAATATAGTTAAAATTTGCAGCCATCAATAGGCGCTTACAAAACCCAATACAATTATATTACAACTTACAGATGTTGAAACATGTAATAGTTGGTTGAATTCATGTTCAACTCAAAGCAATAGGTTCTCAACATCACCCATAAAAACCAGCAAACATTTTATGATTCCCAAGTTGGATAATTTGGAAAAGAGCTTCTCTAAAACCTCAAATCAAGACATTCTGTTATCAGCCAAGTTACTTGAACTACCGATTTTTGTTGGGTCAAAATCAGTATTCTAAAAATACCCGACTTAGATTAATCCTCTAGAATTTCCTATTAATCTTTCAATTCGATTTATTTCTTGATTAATCCCTGACGATTAGTCTTCAAAAGGAGAAAGTCCTCTCCACTCGATTAGCGCCTAGCGATTTTTAGTTAACTGGTCAAAATAGAACTCCCTTCTCCATAAAGCAAGAGAAGCTCAAATGATCCACCAAAACCAGAAAAAACACAAAACCCAGAAATTATATCAAGTTAGAATACAAATCAAGAGGTTCTCTAAAAAAACCCAAATTCAATTATCAACTCACCTAAAGCGTGAAGAGATCAATCAATCAGCCTTGCCCTTGGGATTGGGATTGGAATTGGAATCATCATGAGAAGGGTTGAAGGAGGGGAGGGGATTGCCTCCCTTGATGAACCAGCCGAGAGCGAAGAAGGAGACGCCGGCGAGAATGGCGCCGCCCCATGCCTGAGAGTACCACCGGCTGTACTGTCGGGTCGCGAACCTCCATTGCTCTCTCAGCGTGGCTGGGTCTGGGATTGTTGACTCGGGCGGGTTCGGGAAATGGGGCTTTCCGGACCCTAAACTGACCTTGACCTTGCTCTTGTCGATTTCAGAGGGAGGAGGGTTTTGAGGATCGCTCATGGCGGTGACGATGCCAGGGGAACCTCTCTGTACTTGAGCTTTGTTCTGCACCACCACCACACAAGCATTCTATACGACACCGTTTACAACTGTAAAATGAACTCAGCGGTTCTCTGTGTATGGAAAAACGGATAATCTCACCTAGCTAATAGTTAATTCGACGAGTTTCTCACGTAACTACAATTAAAATATTTTTTCAACTGTAAAATACATTGAGTTTAGTTATTCTCACTCAGCTACAATCCGTTAATTTTTCAGTTAATTTTAAACGTAAAAAGACAAAAATACTCTTAATGACCATTTAAATTTCCAAATGGTGCCTTTTGATCTTTTATCCACCTTTCTTCTCTCTCTCCTCTCTTCTCCGACGTTGATCATGTGATAGAGTCAGAATCGTAAGATTAGGCTAATAAAACGATTTCACATGCTTTACTCCTTACTAGTAAGAAAATTAAATTCTGAAATATTCAAGAGAAACACAAGCCACCAATACTAAGTTGCTGGCTAAATTAAGAACTTTCGGGCTGTTATTTTGTTCCTGTTTCAAGACTTTAAGCAAAGGGACTTTTTAGGGCAATTAAGTTTTAACAAATGTTTGCTAAAATCTTAATCCAAGGTTATGACAACAAAGAACCAAGAGTAAATTTCTAAACAAGAAAAAACGCATTCAACCAAAATTAAAGCACAATTCTGAAGTAAAGAATAAAACCTCTGAAACTTGTGTAGTCATAATTCAAATCACGCAAGAAAACTATGAAATTCAGATACTTCCTCTAATTATTCTGGAGTTACAATTAAAAATTTAACTATTTACACAACTCAAACTAAGAAAAAACTACTAGAATCTAGATTCTCAATTTCCCAGCAGCAATCACAAAACCCCCAAATTACCTTCCGGAGAAACTCATCCACCCCCGAACCATTCAGAAATTCTAGCACTACACGAAGCTAGCCATGAATGTGTGTTCACGCGATCAGTTATTCAACATATATGAGAAGCATGTGGAATCCCGTCCATTACAAGCTCACCTTCCATTATACATGAAGACAATGCAGCGTGTATAGCTCAAATTAAAGGCGGATACATTAAAGGAGATCGTATCAAGCATATATCGCCAAAATTCTTCTACACTCATGAGCTCCAGAAGAGTAATGAGATTGATGTCAAGCAGATTCGCTCAAGTGAAAATCTTGCATATTTGTTCACTAAAAGCTTACCAACATCCACATTCGAGAAGTTAGTATGGCGAATTGGCATGCGTCGACTTAGCAAGCATCAGAAATAACTTTGCCGGTCATCAAGGGGAGCAATGATCAAGGGGAGCAATGATCAGGGGGAGCAAGTATATGAAGATGCTCTGGACTTATGTGCGCTGCACTCTTTTTCCCTTATTCAGGTTTTGTCCCACTAGGTTTTCCTGAAAATGTTTTTAACGAGGCAGCATTAAGCATGTCCAACACCGCCTACATAATTATTTGTAAATGGTGGTGTCCAAGAGGGAGTGTCATAAACTAGTGGCCACCACCTCTTGGCACACTTCTCTATAAGCTGCTACATGTGGCATTTTTGCTTTACATGTGTCATGGTTGCATGGAAATATGCACTCTTTTTGCCTATAAATAGGCTATCATGTGACGAAAAGAAATACAATCATCCGGCAACTCATGTCCTTCCTCCATCTTTTGCTTTCTTGCCTTTTCATTTAAGCCTTATATTTCTTACATGTTTTCTTAACTAAACCTTGATTTTATTAACTCCATTTAATTGTACTTTAACCCAACGTTAACATACAATTTTCACAACAATATTGTCATTATTGTTATGATTCGATGGTCTGTGATTTTTTTAAAAAGAAGATAATTTGTCGTAACTAAATTATGAATTACCAAAACAAGTAAGGTTAGGCCTGGCCCAAACCATATATATAAAGAGAAATGGGCTAAGGCCCGTGAGGAAACAAGGCCTCTTGAGTCTTTGACCACCCAACTTTAAAATTTCATTTTAAATTGTGGCAGGTTAATTGATTTAAATTGTGACCATCAAATCATTAGTTTAATATACTTTCGTTCTATTTGTAAATTTCAAAGAGAATGAAAATGAAGAATCTCACTCTATAAGCATCACAATATGCACCTTTCTTTATAATTGTATTCATGTCTATTTAACATGTCCACCTTATTTTTCTAAGATAATCAAAAGTTCTAATTTGATATATATATATAGAATAATTGATCCAAACACAAAATGAACAAAAAAACACATAGATATAAACTACCAATTCTCTGTATGAAACCAAATAATTAATATATTTACACCTAAAAACTTTCGGGACTAAACCCGAGTAAACTAATAAATTTATACAAAAAAATCATTTCCCACGAATTTAAAAATCAATATCTCTAAATAATTCTCCACATAAAATCCAAGAAAATAGATCCAGAATCATCCTTCGGAAATATCAGCGTGGGCCCCACATACCCAGTTTTCGGCGGGAATTCCCAGTTCCAATTGAATCCTCCGCCAAAATAAAGCACTTAATTCCCATTATGCCCTGTAATAACAAATATATTGGGTTGTTTACGATTTGGTTTTGACTCGAACCGATGATTTCGGTTTAAAAAACAAAAATCGAAATTGAATTAACGAAATTTGGTTTGATTTGGTTCGGTTAGCTATAAACCGAATCTCATAAAATCTTTATTTTTAGACCGTTTTGACTTATTATTTGATTTATCGATTTTTTGTTAGATTTACTTTGAACCGGTTTTAATGAAATCCTCACATTTTAAGCCGATTTTAATTTATTAATTGACTTGTTTTTATTTGACTCAGTATTTTTAGGCCCACTTAACAAGAATCGATAACTTAAAATGAGCCACGTGTCAAAATTGACCGGTATCCAGTTCGGTTCGATTTGTTAATCGTTTTCGTTTAAAAAACTAAACCCGAACCAATAAACCTCAGTTCCATTCGGTTTTGAACCGAATTGAATCAGTTCCTTCCACTTCGGTTAATTCTCGGGTCAGTTCGGCTCAGCTCGGTTTTGGGTTTGGTTATCTATGAACACCCCCACAAACACACAAAACTCAAGGGTTATTAAAGTAATTCCACCTCCACATCTCCGCATTCCTTCCAATTCAGTTCGATTTGTTAATCCGTTTTCATTTAAAAAACTAACTCCGAACCGATAAACTTCGGTTCGATTCGGTTTTGAATCGAATAGAATCGGTTCCTTCCACTTTGGTTAATTCTCAGGACGGTTCAGCTCAGTTCAGTTTTGGCCGGTTCGGTTATCTTTGAACACCTCCCACAAGCACACACAAAACTCAAGGGCTATTAAAGTAATTCCACCTCCACACATCCGCATTGTCCAAGTGCCCACCCAAGAAAACCAAACCAAGCATAGTACCCCCACAGCTAAGCACCCCCCGAGCCGAGTCCCTCCAAAACGACACAACAATATAAATATGACAATCCCACCAGAGCCCACAAACAAACCAAAATTCCGACCGGTCGTTCAACCAAACGTTGGACGATGTCGATACCGTTCCCGTCGAACCTGATCCCCGAGGAGGCCGCCCCGGAGTGGATGAACAAGGCCGACAACGCGTGGCAGCTCACCGCGGCGACGCTCGTGGGCATGCAGAGCGTCCCGGGGCTGGTGATCCTCTACGGAAGCATAGTCAAGAAGAAGTGGGCCGTGAACTCGGCCTTCATGGCCCTCTACGCCTTCGCCGCCGTCCTCATCTGCTGGGTCGGCTGGGGCTACCAGATGTCCTTCGGCAGCAAGTTCATACACATCCTCGGCCAGCCCGACGTCGCGCTCGACGCCAACTACCTCCTTAAACAAGGATTCTCCGGCGCCTTCCCGAACGCGACGATGGTCTATTTTCAGTTCGTGTTCGCGGCGATCACGCTCATCCTGATCGCCGGGGCGCTGCTCGGGAGGATGAACTTCTACGCGTGGATGCTTTTTGTGCCGCTGTGGTTGACGTTCTCGTACACGATCAGTGCGTATAGTATTTGGTGCCCCGATGGGTGGCTGGCGAAGAGGGGGCTTATCGATTATTCGGGTGGGTACGTGATTCATTTGTCCTCTGGTGTGGCTGGTTTCACGGCGGCTTACTGGGTAAGCAAATAATATTACGTGTTTTTTTTCTTCATATGAACCTATTATCCAGTCTTTCTGAACTGCTCCCCTAATATGGTGTCAGAGACAATACCAAGGGTGATCGTTTTTAGACCTGAAACTAGAGAACTGGAAATTAGTTTTAAAATTAAAAGAACTGTATAATTTTGATTCGTATGAAACTATAATTGTGGCTTACCTGGGTGACCAAATAATTATACGTGTTTTTTTCTTCTTCTTCATACAATCATACTTATGGTGACCGTTTTAGTTCATTTGTTTTAGATTATGAAATACCGACCGAACCGATCCGATCTGAATCGAACTCAAAAGAACATGTTTGGTTTGGTTTAAAACCGATATGAATTAAAATCTATCTATTCGGTTTCAATTTATAAAGTGAGAACTCATAAGAAATAGTCGATTATATGGACATGTGGCTCATTTTAAGACATTGATCCTTATTAATCGAAGCTAAAAATATTGGGCAAACAGAAAATAAATGAGATAAGAAGTCAAAATAGGCCCAGAATGTGAGAATTTTGTAAAAATCGGTTTTGAAAAATCCAACCGAACCAATAAGTCAAAACTGTCTAAAATGTAGAAATTTCATGAAATTTGGTTAATAACAAACCAAACCAAACCAAAACTCAACATGCTCAAAACCGAACTGAATCGTATTCCATAGTCCGATTTCGGTTTTTATTTTTCTTAATATAGAAAAACAAGTTACTAATATTTTTTTGATGATTATTTATTAATAAAAAATCAGTTTTAAATTTAAACTGCCAGATCGGATTTGAACCGGTCAGAACAGACTGATTTTAAATCAAAATTAGTGAGGGTATTTTGGTCTTTTTACCTCAAAATTCTGTTAGTTTTAACCATGTTGGAGCTAGTCTGAACAATAATTTGGTGATTCAAAATCGAGTTTTTAAGTTTAGGATGTTAATGTGAGAATGGCTGATATTGATAATTGAGTGTAATGATGTGTAATTACCCTATCATTAATTAAAATTTGATTTTGTCACACGAACAAAAGTACTAATCTACGCCGGAGTGACAATATTGGTATATATATAGGTTGGACCGAGGGCCAACAAGGACAGAGAAAGGTTCCCACCAAACAACATTCTTCTCATGCTGTGCGGAGCTGGTCTGCTGTGGATGGGATGGACAGGATTCAACGGCGGAGATCCTTACGTTGTCAGCGTCGACGCATCTCTGGCCGTTCTTAACACACACGTGTGCACAGCCACGAGCTTGCTTACGTGGCTCATGCTCGATATCATCTTCTTCGGGAAGCCCTCTGTTATCGGAGCCACCCAGGGCATGATCACTGGTTTGGTCTGCATCACCCCAGCTGCAGGTAACAATAAACAAGTCCTTCAAAGAACCTATGATATCAATATAGGATTAAATATAAATTTGCACATTGGATAATTAAAGAGTTACATAAAAATATATGTCACACCATGGAGTTTTATTTATATCCTTATAATATGATATTGTTTACATTTTCAAAATTGTGTTAGGGCTCAATGCTCAAGCAAATGCATGTTCTTACAAATAACATTCATGCCTACACATGAGGAAATATTGAATGTGAAGGTTACACTATCTATATAACAACATTGACATTTAACTTATAAAATTTAAGAGGATCCATCTATAGCTTAGGTTAAAAGTAATTATAGACTCTCGTGTATAAGAGAACATGATTGTGAACGAGTGAAGCACTTCAAATGTGGGTAATAAAATAAATAAATGTGGCTCACACTCATTTATGACTTGATATTTTAAATATTACATAATTATATTTCCATCTAATATATAAAATAGGCGAACGAGATATGCACGGATTCTATTTAATAGGTAGAATACACAATCTAGAAGATTACGTCATGTGTGTTAGGGTACCATATCTGAAATACGTGTATCCGTTCATCATCTTAAATAACACACCAGGCCTCCACCGATTTGTTTGAGATTCTAGGTGTCTTGTGCTTCCGACATGGTATCAGAGTTTGGTATGTTTTGGATGTGACCTCCATATATATGTCATATATTTCGGGCTTACCCCATGGATCAGATCAGAGTGTGTCCCTGCATCCCTGTTCATATGTTCCAACGCGCATTTCCACCCGACTCGCATGTGAGGGGAGGCGTTAGAGTACCACATCTTAAAGAAACACGCAAATTTTTTCACTGACTTACACTGCTAGGAAAAAAATTATCACACTTTAAAAACCGACTTGATCAATCGTCACTTTTCAATCAGTAATGACATATCTTCAGAGAAAATGAATTTACATTTCAACTTAACTTGTATGCGAGGAGAGGCGTTAGAGTATCACATCTTAAATAAATACGTGAATTTGTTTACTTACTCTGCTAGAAAAAAAATATATCATACCTACCCGACATCAGCCGGGTATCCATACTGATCAATCGTCACTTTTAAGTCAGTAATGACATAACTTCATGGAAAATGAATTTACCAACATTGCATCCCATATTTGATAACAAATTATGTATCAAATTTATGGAAACCAACAGGAGTGGTACAAGGATGGGCGGCGATCCTGATGGGCCTGATGTCCGGCAGCATCCCGTGGTACACCATGATGGTCCTCCACAAGAAGGTCTGGTTCCTAAAACAGATCGACGACACCATGGCCGTGTTCCACACCCACGCCGTCGCCGGCAGCCTCGGCGGCGTCCTCACCGGCTTCTTCGCCGAGCCCAAGCTCAACCGCCTCTTCTTCCGCCCCACCGACAGCTCCTGGGAGCGCTACATCGGCCTCGCCTACGGCCTCCAGAGCCGCCGCGCCACCGCGGGCTTCAAACAGATGGGAACGCAGCTCATCGGGATCTTGTTCGTCGTCGGGGTCAACATCGTCACCACGAGCCTGATCTGCCTGCTGGTGCGCTTCGTGGTGCCGCTGAGGCTCAGCGACGACGAGCTCAATACCGGAGACGATGCGATTCACGGCGAGGAGGCGTACGCGCTCTGGGGGGACGGAGAGAAGTATGAGAACTCGAGGCATAATAATAACTCGGCTTCTGGAGCCGAGGAGTTCCCGTCGGGGAAGGGCGGGGAGGTGCAGATGGCGTGATCCTGACCGTCCGTTGGAAATTTTTAAAAGAAGAACAACAACGACCAAGGTTGATAATTACTGAATAATAAACTGAGCGGTGTAGCCGCTATACCATTAGCATGGCTTGGACTGATCTCTTTTTTTGTATCTGCACTATTTCTAGAGACAAATTCGGTTTCATCATATTGCTTATATATGCTACATTAATATATATTTCGTACGCAAGTTCTATTGTATCATTTTATATATTTTACATACGAGTTTGTAAAATGTATAAGAGTGTTTTTTGGAAAGAAATCCGGTATGTATAGATTAGAACTGCGCTTCACGGTTTAGAATTACATCAAGGGCCGGTGGGATAGAACCCCCCACCTGAATCCCGGCCCAAATTAACAAGAGCATCAAGGACAAGCATATATGAGCTGCACCATTGCTTTGTCTTTTTACTTCAAAATTAACATTTTCCACCCAAAAAGCTAACGGTGTTTGCTATCTGTCCATTTTTGATATTTCGAAGAGCTAGATGTCCCCTTTTAAAATTGGGTGTACTTTACCCCATATATTATTATTATTTAGAACACATAAACTTTTACACCAAATTGAAAATGATATTTTATTTAATTTTTTTGAATATTACATCGTTTTTCTTAACTATTCTTTAACTCACTTTACTTAAATATCGTGCTAAGTCTCGAACTTTGGTCTAAAACTAGAGAACGAGCAGTGTCAACTATTAGATCACGCTCAAGTTGATAACATTTTATTTACTTAATTACTCCTTACAAAGTAGTTTTCATATTTTTAGCAACTTAAATATTAAATATAATATTTTGTGTGAACAGTAAATGATAAAGAGAAACACATGATGGCCATGTGATTTGTGAGGTCAGACAATAGATAGAATAAAGATAAGTGGTCCAACTACAAAGTGGCCCAGAAATGAATCATCAGAGAATCCATATCTTGTTCTATAATTGATTCTCAATTCCCAAATCCATTTATGCCCAATCAACTAATTCCAATTCCCAATCAAATTTAAATACTTGTTAAAATTGGCCAGCCAGCCACATTATTGCCTTTGACCGACTTTGAGTCTTTTTCATGGCCTAGCTATGATTTTTAGAGCCCATCTCTATCAGTAATTTTAAAATTATATATATACATGGACGCATTCAAGTGAGAACCAAAAGTTGTGTGAGAATCCGTGAGAACCACTCAAATATAACAAGGGGGACGTGTATTTTTCTATAACCTAGAGGGAAAAGTGTTACCCGTCGAGAGGAAGAGTGTTACGAGGGATTGAAAGAGAAATTTTTTTTTCTTTTTTTTTTGATCTGCCATAATAATGTCATGGAAATACATGACATAATAATAGAAATACATTACTTAATAATGGAAATACATGACATAATAATAGAAACACAGTTCTCACAAGTTCGCACAAGACCTCCTAGTTCACACCAAATCATGACTATATATATATATATATACACACATTTCAACAATAATCATTATACAAGACAAATGATATACGGGTGATTTAACTATTGTTCAGGAATTCAACTTTATAAATCCCTTTAAATGCGGTTGGTTATTGTTAATTAGTTTGAGAAACTCAGATTTATCAAGTATACTAGAAAGTATCGCGCGAAACAGCACCCAAAAGATTCAACAGAAAAAAAACTCCCACCATAATTCCACCGTAGGTTATACAAGTCAAATTTACCTATCACATTCGTTGTCATATTACAACTCCTAGGAGCAAAAAAAACAAAAAAAAAATTATGAAATTATGTCCAAAATACATAAGCAATAGAAAATAATGCCACTAAACCTGTTTGCGCATCTGGCTCCTGATCGGATAGCAAAGACAATTCTCACGCAATCCAACTCCATAAACATATGACTCCATCTATGCCCACCAAAGAGTTTCCGAACGGCCTGCGGTCTCCACCTCTGATAGTTGGAGATGCCCCGTGAAACAATGACAGAAAGCTGAAACAAGATCGCCCCTTTCGCCTATGCATAAGATGCCAAAACTCCACATAGATCTAGCGGGATAAAGATCTACATCCATATTGATCTCGAGATGTCCGGATCTCGGGGGAGTCCATGCGCTCAATATCAGCATAATTTTGCATAAAAATTCAATAATTTAATAAATAAATCATAATAACCATAACAAAAAAATAATTGAACTAATACAACAATTATAATCAATAATATAAAACAAACAATACAAATTAAATCAACAACTGTCAAATAAAGTGAGAATTAAATGTGTTTCATTTAAGTTAGTTTAAAAGTCTAAAACAATATTAAGAAAAACTCACATATTTTAAAAAAATTTGTCAATTCGAAGGTTTGAACTCATGACCTCATTATGTTATACCATATTTATATATTAAGATTCAAGGAGCCCTGAGTACACCGACTATATTACCCATCCAAATTTGAATAAAAATATTTAATGAACGAAATTGAAGATAAAATAAATATTTAAAATTATTAGTAATTATATAAATATCAAATTTATGAGCTAATAAAATTTAGATTAGAAATCTCATCATTTGTAATTTTCAGTTTATATTTTAAGAGATATTTGTATTAGATGAATCAGATCTTACCCTTATCCAATTAATTCTCAACCAAACTTATCCAATTGACCGACCCAATAATTTAATCTGAAGTGTTGGGAATATATGAGTTTAATTCATATAATATCATCATGTAAGAAAACGAGTTGACATATAGAACATGGGACGAGGTTTAGTATCACTTGTTCAATACTATGTTCTATCTTATCTTTTGATTCTTTTCTATCTCAACCATGTCCAATACATGTTTAGATTCATATGAAGTGAAGAGTTCCAAAGTAAGGTTCACATAAGCGTTGGTCTATGACTAATTGGATTGGATATACTCTAAATCAATTCATATATGTAATTTTAGTTTGGATTCGTGGTTCGATAAAATTATATTAGTGTAAATGCTACCACGAATATTTGTTATGTGAAAACGAATTAACAATTGGAATATATCAATAAAAAATAACCATTTTTCTTTACATCCACCAAAAGAATAATAATATACATCAAGTTGCTCAGATAATATGCAAGTAAGTATACATCGATGTGATATTTATAATACCAATTCTTTTAGGGGAAAGTACAGGAAAAACTATCATCTTTGTACCAATTTTTTTTTGTGTTGCACACCACTAACATTTTTCGACGAAAGTTGTCAAGTTTTAAATTGAAAGGTCTAGGCGTGATTTTTGCTCCGATCGAAAGTTCTTGAAATATTGGAACTCATTATGCGGAATCGTGCTCTGGAATGTTTGGTTGGCGAGAAACGACCTAGTGTTCAACAAGACGGGGACTTCATCGGAGCTAGTAATTGTACGAATCAAATCCCAGGCAAAAGAGATCACTGAAGTCTAAATCAGGCCCTCTCAAGTCTTTCTTGAGATGCAAGTTTCTCTATTTTTTCAGCTTTTTCTCTACTCTATTCTTCAGTAACTTCTTGGTGTTTTATGATGTATGGTCTGTTGATTTTTGTTCCCTTCTTGAGAACTCTATAATAAAACTGAAAATATAATTTTCAACTTAAAAACTAATTTTAGATTTTAAAAGTAGATTTTTAAGCCAGAAAATATATTTTTATCAAATGGCATTTGTGTCTTTTCACTTTCAAGACCTAATATTTTTTATCCAAAAATTTTAGGGAGGTGCAACTAAATGAAAAATGTGCACAATTGAAAATAATTATTTGTATTTATCCCTTTTTTTAATCATAAAAGAAAATAGGAAACTCAATTCATAATTTCGTAATAGGAGGATAATGTAATTTTGAAGTTTTTATAATTGATTTGTTGTGAACAAAAATTGAAGAGTATTTTTTTTGTAATTGATTGTTTATTTTCACATTTCGATCTTATACCGCTGCGTGACACGAATTCAAGATTGATCAAGCAATCGTTGGTATTAGTAATTCATTTTCATATGAGCTAATTAATGTATAGATTATCGGACGAAATATTTTCTTAAAATAAACAATTGTTCTAGTTATTTAATTTGGTAAATGTAGAGACAGATTTTACAATATAGTTTATTTTTAGTTTTGATTTATTTGAAGTAATTACGAGAAATAAATAAACTTTTTCACTTTTTATGGTTTGATCTGGATGATTAATTTCCGAAGGTAAATTGTTACCACTGATTCCTAGTTTTTTTGCAAGTTATTGCTGAAAGTAGTTTATTTTTATCGTACCATAATTATGTAAAAAGTTAAAAGTGTAATAATAATAATTAATAACTAATAATAGTAAATTGTTGAATACTCCACACTTTTTATCAATTGCATTAATGTTTTGGGTCAATGTAGCTGTAAGTGAGCAATGATTTCACAGATAGCGTTGGCTTTGTGGTTGAAAATGCACAGAGCGTTGATTATGAGTGCGAAAAGTCGTAGGCTATTTCTCTAATACTCACAATCACGAGAGCCCAAAATGTCAAAATCGCACTTAAGGCTATAAACTATTGAAGTTTGTAATTAGTAAATTTAAAACAACGCATTATCATTGAATTTCAGTCAAATTTAAATTTATTCAACAAAAAAAATTAATTAGAGCCAATTTCTTCAAAGTCTGTTGAATGAACCATTTATTCAAAGTTGTGAAACTCGAATATAGAAAATATATCGACCATTTAACAAAAATAGAGATCTGACAAATTCATAAATATTGCGAAAAGATCGCTCAAAATGTATTTTGTAATAAATAAATATATACTCATATTTATCATTTATTAAAGACAAAATAAATTATATTTAACAATTTTAATTTCAAACTTGTCAATAATTAGTATTTTAGATTATATAATAGTTTATAACATAAATATCAAACTACAATTAATTAGATGAACTAGATTAAACCGGATTAAAACAAAGTTAATTAGATTTAGTTGAAATTAATTGATCTGGACTGAATTAAACCGACTTTAATTTAAATTTGTTCAATTAATCAGTATTTTAGTCGATATTCGTGATATCGTTACGGGAAGATGAAAATTGCGATATAATCCCAACATCTATTGATATCTATAACACTGATAAATATATATTACAAAATTAAAAATTTAATCTAAATTGAGTATAATTTTTTTCGATTATGAGTACAATTTTATAATATTTAAATTCATTCAATAATGAGATAAATTATTATTAAATAAATTTTTTTAGCCGAATAAATTAGTTTTGAGTTTAAGAAATTTACACTCTCACCAAGGTACCAAAAATAGCACAAGTCATATTCATTGTACCAAAAATAGTACAACCCTATTTTCGTAACACAGTCTTCTATATAATAGAGTCTTCATTTATTATTTAATTTTATAAATAGCGGCTTTAATGTGTAATTGAGAAACTACGATCCACTTCCAACCCAATCATTAATATTGCCAACCCATAGCCTACGCTTAGGCTAAATATAGCCTTATCACTTTCTGTGAGTTATTTAATTTAAACAGTGATCGCAAATGCGATCAGTACACACTTTCTGCGTTACATGTCTCAATAAAGGACACGCTCAATTATTTGAGTTTAAGTGGTTTATTTGTGGTGCACAATAATATAATTAATAAGGTTTTGCAGATAATTTAGATGCATTGTGAACATCTTAAGTAAATATGTACGAGAATGTCAAAGGAGAAGTTTATAAATAATAAATAATATTTAATTATACCTAATTAATCAAATTAATGACTTTAAACTCATTGGAGGTTTATTAATAGGGGTGGATATAGTTAAGAAGTCCACCGGACTCGATTTCCCCCTCCACTTCTTCAATTATTGAAATCATATCCGGAATCTCTATGTAAATTAAACGGTTAGGTTTTAATTGCAGTTCGATTTTCGATTCTATCCAGTTGGAACATGTTCTTACGACTTGGTGCCCAAGACTCACAACAGACTCTATTGAAATATAAATTTTATAAACAAAATAACAATAAAATAAAAATGATATATTTAGGTGGACAAAAGATAAACACGTGATGATACGAAAATACCAACCAAAATTGAATGTCATAACTCAAATCAAAGTATAAATCTTGCAAATAAAATAATCGTAAAAGATAAATAATATGTGTGGGTGAACGAGAAGTGAACACGTAACAATACAAACCAGTTTGATTCTTATCAATTAACTGGCCGTTCAGAGTTTTTTTTTTTAAAAACGAATCAAAGTTAAATGATTCACACCAATTAATCAGCCGTTCAGAGTTTTTAAAAAAAATAAATCAAGGTTAAATGATTCTCCCATTCATATCAAAACCAAACCAATAATTATGGTTCCGATATTTTAATTCAGTCCAATAAAATTTTCGGTTCAGGATGGGTTCCTCTCTAAAGTGCCCCAACCTTAATTATTAAGGAGTGAAGAGAAACGACAGTCATCGGTCAATTTAAACGACAGTCAGTGTTCAAACACACGAAACACGAAGAATTGGGTTCCTGACACGTAGACAGTTTCACTCGCAGAGAATCCTCCAAATTAATATTCTACAAATATCTACACTACACCCTCGCATCGCAAGCCCGTTCCCTCGGGGATTTAATTGAAAATTCGCAAACTTCCGTACCCGTAATGCCATTTCTATAAAATCCGAGGGTCTTTCAGAAACAATACACATTCCGCTTTATTTCCGGTTCTGCCCCTCCCTTTCGCTCCCGCTCCGCTCCTTTAAAAAGACCAGAAAAGCGGGAGAGACTCGGATAAAGCAAAATCATACACAGAGAGGCGTGAAAATAATGGATCAGGTGTTGGTTTGAGACTTGAGAGTGAGGATTTTTGTTAAAGTCTGTTTGGGGAGAGAGAAAATAAAATTTTCACGGGAAAATAATGACGACGGGGCTAGTGCAAGATCGCAATCTGGAGAAGCAGATGAAGAAGCAAATTGGTTGCATGTCAGGCTTTCTCCAGATCTTCGATCGCCAACAGCTTAGAATCTACTCCACCAAGCGCCTACCTCCGGTTAATTTCTGTTTCTGCTCCTGGTTCTTCGTATTTTGTTTAATTTTTCTCTGCTCTGATTCTGTGTATGTGCGATCTTCAGGCGATGGAGTCCTCGCCCGAATCGGAGCAACGAAGCGGATCGGAACCTTCTCCGGATCGTTCGATTAAGCAATCTCCGACGAACGAGATCCGATCGCCGGCGGAGACTCCGGCGAAATCGCACTTCCCGATCTCGGCTCTCGAGTTCAAGGAAGGTTCGAGATCGTCCTGGAAATTCTCCAGAGAAGCTCCGAGGCTCTCGCTCGATAGCAGATCCACCGTTGATTCGAAGGGAGGCCTCCGAACAAACACTGCGATCCTACTGGTCGATGGAGCCGAGAATCGCGGAGACGGTTATGGAGGAGAAAACGACCAGCATCGCCGATCCACAAGCGTCGTCGCGAGGCTCATGGGGCTCGAACCGCTCGCGCCTCCGATTCCGTCACCGGCCGAGAAATCGGAGCTCCGTAGATCCGCCTCCGAATCAAGAGTCTCCAGAGATCTGTCCCGTTCCAGATTCGTGGACAGCGACAATTTCCGTCAAAATCAGGAAATCGAATCCAGATTCGCGACGACGAAGCTCAAAAACTCGAAGAACACGAATATGAATCCAGAACCGGCGAAATCGCAGAGCCGAGGCTATGGTTCGAGGAAGATCTTCTTCGATTCTCAGGACGTGTTTCCGGATCCGAAGCCGAGCGTCTCGATCTACGGAGAGATCGAGAGGAGGCTGAGGCTGAGAGGAATCGACGAGCCTTCGAAGGATCTGGAAACTCTGAAGCAGATCCTCGACGCTCTCCAGCTCAAGGGACTGTTACATTCTCAACGAACCACAAATCACTGCTCAAAACAGAGAAAATCAACGGCCACGGCCTCACCCAATCCCTCGCCGAGATCGAGACCAGCAGATCGCCGGAGTCCAATCCCAGCCGTCGAAACCGCCACCTGTCGCCGGAGTCCGAGATATCCGGCGAGAAACGAGACCGGAGTCAAGAGTCCACTGAGAAGAAAACCGTTGACCGTTGAAACTCCGAGAAAAGTAAACGACTCGTCGGAGCAGAGAAGAGCCTCTCTGTCTCCGACCACTTCTCCGAAGGTCGGCACAAGGAGAACCGTAACCGACCGTCCGATCGGAAACAGATCGCCGAGAAATCGCAAACCAACGGCCAAGATCCTTCGGGAGGAGGACGAATATTTATATTCCTCCATCTCCGAGAAGGAGGCAGAGGTACATTGCTGATTAAGTTCCATTAACCGCTAATCAATAAAGTAATTAAGCCTAATTACTGTGTTTATTTATTATTATGTTGCAGAGATCTAAAGACGGAGGGACTCTGTTGGAGAGGTGCGATAAGCTGCTTCTCAGCATAGCGGAGATCGCAACGACCGAGTTGCAACCGAGTCCTGTGTCCGTGTTGGACTCGTCGTTTTATGAGGACGAGTCGTCGTTTCGCAAGGAAGAGTCCACTGTCCAGCGAAGCATCGATTTCAAAGGTAATTAAATTTTAATTTAAAGGACCTCTATGGATTATTAGATTTGCATCTGACCGTAGGCGTGTAGTGATGACGTCGACCCATCGATTGGGTTTTCTTTATCTGCGGCGTGCTCTGTCCAGTTTAATATTCATGTACCCGTTAGGATCGCGACACGTCAGTCCACAATAGTGCGATCACGTGGGTGCTATGTGTGTGTGCACAGTTGGATCTTGGATGGTGATGTCCACTGTCCGGATCTTTGACAACGACGTCGTGTTGATGAATTGTAACTTGTAAGCATATTTAGGTGTTACGTGTTAAGGTTTAAGTGAATGGATCTATGAGAGTGACCCGATTTTTTTTTTCATTTCCTGAAAATTTTAGTTAGTTTGAAGTTAGTAATGAGCAGGAGTATACACGAGTCAAATCGAGCTTTCATTTTCTTAGTTTAGTCTGTGAACAAAATGTTCGGCTTGAACTTGATCAAGGTTCAGAATCGTTTTTAGAAAAGTACAAGTTTACCTAGACTTACAAATATTCATTAAAATCAAATAAAATAATATATATGTTAAGTTAAATCCTTAACATCATGCCAGTTAAAAATCGACTTAGCCGTCTAATTTCATTATAAATGTTTAATATTTTTTTTATAAAATATAATATTAATTAATTATTAAATGAGTCCGCTCTTAAATTTATCAAATTTTTGAAAGGCAAAATGGAATTTCATTTCTTATTAAATTAACTCAATTTTAAGTTTAAATTATGTTTGAATTCGATTATAACGAGAACGAACCAAATATCTAACTTCCTTCAAACTCGGCTTATTTAACGTTGTGAAGAATTTAGTTTCAACCCTACAATCTAATATTGTTCTTTTTTTGGGAAATATTTTACAGAAGAAGTAGCCGAAATTGATGACGAGACTTGGAGTCCCGAAAACAATCCAGACAGCGATTTCGTGTACATTTCGGAAATATTCAGAACCTCAAGCTACTCGTCGGAAGCTTCCGAACAATTCCTGGTACTAGAGAAGCAACAGCGTCTCAACGGGAAGTCCACATCAAAAGCGTCACGAATCCAGAGGAAGCTGATCTTCGACACGGTCGGAGAAATTCTCCACCGGCAGAGACTGTCGCCGCCGTGGAAGGCCTTCTCCGGCGAGAAGGCCCAATTGGAGCGCACTTGGTCGGAGTTTCAGAGGATCCGAGAGAGGGACACGTGTCAGGACGGAGACTTGTTCGAGGCGATCTGTGGAATATTACGAAAAGACCTCGCCGGAGATGCGATCTCCGGGTGGGGCCATTTCGCGATCGAGACGTCCGAAGCTGTTCTCGACATCGAACGGCTGGTATTCAAGGATCTGGTCGGCGAGATGATCCGAGATCTCGCTGTCTTGGCCGTTGATCGCATTAGTGGGCCCAGGAGAAAGTTGGTTTTCTGAGAGAGAAAAAAAAGGAGCAAAAAGTTAGTGTAATTATTGATTAACATGGGGCTTTAATTTTTTGCGCGCTTGCTTTGGGGATTTTTGACCCTGCTTTTTAGATTAGTTTATTTTTAGTTTAATATTGTTTGACTGGTTTTGTCATTGTAATGGGGGAAATTTTAGTGGGAAAAGAAAGTGGTTTGGGGTCGAGCAAATCTAACTCTTGTATAAAGGTGCATGTAATGAATTATGATCCATTTGTGAAGTTCGAAACAATCATGGTTGTTTAGTGAATGTGTGGAAATTGTGATATACGATAATCATTATAATACTTTATTATTATTATTTAAATACTGAAAAACACTATGTAACATTTTTCTTTTGTTAAAATTATATTCTAAAGTAATAAAATCCATTCCTGCCATAGGTTAATGGTCAACAGTTTATGCTTACTAAATGTCATTTTTAGTTGAAATATTTGATAAAGTTAAATTTAATATAAGTTTGTAAAATAAACATAAATAAATTGGCTACACCTTGCTGATCATAGACCAAGGCCGCTCAAAATTTATCAGAAATCGGTCCATTGACCTGAATTAGAGATGTTGAAACAGGAAAAATTGGTTCGGTATCGATTTTTAAATTCGCGAATTAGAAGAAATCAGTTCGATTGATACGAAATTACGGATAACCGAGTAATCAGATATAGTTTAATACACTATACGTGGGTTGATATCATCCATTGATTTCCATAAATCATCGTCCGTGAGGCGTCCACACGCAGTAGCCAACAAAATCAGTTCAGTTTTAACCAGAAAATTGGTTTGGTTTAACCTGGTTTTGAGGGCGAAAATTTATTCAAAAACCAGCTTGATTTTAACCAAAAAAGGCGGCCAATAAAACCAGTCTGTTAGTTTCAGCGTTGATACCAACACGGTCCAATTTCAGTTCATAAAATTAGAAACCCAATTTGCCGGTCCGTCTTCTGGTTTGAAGTTGGGATTAACCAACTTTGAGCACCCCAACCGTAGATGTAGTTGAAAATAATGTACATTTGTCCCAACATTTAATTTACCCTAGCGGTGAAATGGGTAATAATGGTTGGTAATTTATTAATCAATGAATTTGGGTTGGTGGTGGCACTGTGCAATTTGCACGCCAATGGGTGTGTGGATCATTGGATTTGGGACCCATTGTTTGGGTCTATAATTGCCTAAAACTCCCAAGTACTGGTCCATAGTTTTGTCCCCTCCTAAAGTGATAAAACGACACCAACAAGGCATGTTCTATGGTCTCATTCTCAAAACGGGTCTCTGTGATTCAACCCAATGATTTGGTGCTTAGCTCTTATTGCGTCCATTTTTTAGCTCTAATCAGTTCTTGTTATTACCAAACATGTTAGATTGATAGCTTAAGGTTTTGGCCTCTTTTGGTAAGTTTGGAATTAAGAGTACTTGTGAGTGCTGTCGTTTTGCTCCAACAATCCCACATGCAGCATTAGTTAGTGCTCATGATTCGCAATAGTTGGTGGGTAGATTTGGAATTGGAGAACTTACTTTTTACTGTATTTTTTTGGCAGTTAAATTTCAATCTACTGTATTCGAGATATGTTTCTTGAAGAAAAAAAATACAGATACAAAATTAATTAGATTATAAAATAATTTTGAGATTATATAATAAAAGGGAAAATTGCAAAAAAGTCTCCTTATAATTGTTTGTTTTTGCAAAAACTCTCATTTTACTGTATTTTTGCAAAAACTCTCTCTCACTCATGTTTAAATTTCCACGATTTGTGTAAATCCGTAAAAATTAACAGAAGTGTCACTTAAGTGTTGGACGTTTGAGTTAGCACGTTTAGGGGTGGGCATGGGGTATAGAACCGGACCTAACCGGTCAAAAATTGGACCAGACCAAACTCCCCGATTCTCCATTTTAAGAACCAGAACCGAAACTGTTATCTGCAGTTCTCGATTCTCTAGTCCCGGTTCTGGTTCGGTTTGGATTCGGTCTCCGATTCCTTGCCAAAGTGCCCACCCCTTAGCACGTTTGAATTAACACTTAAGTAACATTTTTATTAATTTTTACAGATTTACATAGACAATGCAAAAATAAACATGAGTAAGGGAGAGTTTTTGCAAAAATGAACATGAGTAAAGCAGAGTTTTTACAAAAAAAACATAATTATAATGAGATATTTTGCAATTTTCCCATAATAAAATTCGTTAAAATTTTTTGGAACAGTACTGTTTGAGACTGTAAATTCATTACTGTGTAAGTTAATATAAAGGTCAGTGTGGGATGAATAATAATCAAATAGAGCTAATATCGAGTTGACTCGCTTAGTGGGTAAAAACTAAAAAAGTTGATTGTATTGAAAATTAAAGAAATTGAATCGAGCTGAACTCAAACTTGTCTATTTTATTTTGAGCCCGAATTGAGATCGAGCCGAGTATTCTTTTCAGAAGCCGAACCTTGTTAAATTGAGGCTCGATTTGTGGCTCGTTTACCTTATAACTCCGGAGATGAGAAGCTTAATGTTGGGGTTATTGCGGGCCTTGTGGGCCGATCTGCAACTTGGTTGGGCCCATGGAATTTTCATTTCCATGGCTACTATTGTAGAAACCAAACCATGCGGGTCTTGTGGACGTGTCTCTCTGCCTTTGTTTTGGCTCCCTAAATTTACTCCTATAGTACCCTACCAAATGGGCACAGCTTATCAATGAGTTTCTAAACCGAGGTAGAGAAAATGGGACACCTCCACGAACCAAATATTTGACAATAAGCTCAAACTCAATTAGTTAAATATTGGACTTAAAATAATATAATTTACCCCTAATCAAATTTAAATTTAAAGTTCAATTCGTTCAATAAATAAATCAAGCTCAAGTAATGATTGCGGACTAGTGATGAACATTTTGAATTTGAAATCAATTTCGAATAAAACTTAAAATTGTGATTAATGATTTAGTTTCAGTTATGAAATTAAGAGAATCGTTCAATTATGTTTGGATATGGTTCTTTAAGCTCATAAATGTTGGTTAATCAGTAAAAATCAAACCAATTTGCATTGTCACATGTTTAACTCGTGTTTAACCATATGTCATATGTCATTTGTCTTTTATTATTATTTTATTTGCAAACTTTATACTTCAATCATGTTATAATAATCAAATCTCCCTTAAACATTATATTCATTTTCCGTTAATATTTTTTATAATTTTGAATTCAATCGTTTAATTCAACATACAAATGGAGCCTAAATTTAACATAAAAAACTAATCGATTCCAACCAATAACCAAATCAAGAAAATACAGTCAAAGCCGAACCATTTTCCCACGTAGTGGCTCATTTGGGCCCTAACCAAGAGTTTGTGCTTGAAAATTTTCCAATGGCTCATACTCAAATACTTGTTGATGACATGTCTTAATAATATCAGAGACTCGTTTCTTAAAAATAACCCATCGACTTCATGCTTATTAATAAAATTAAGCTTAATTCAACTTATTTACACCTTACCCACCAAGATTCTAACCCTAACCTCAAGAGAGATATAACTCACTAATGTTCTAAAAATCTCCAACAATCGCCTAGCATTTTTTAAAACACCTCAACACACTCAACCAAACTATGCAAACCCTAATAGACTTTTTTCGTCGAATAAGTTTCAACAAACCAGCAAATCAAATAGAACAAAATTAATCCAACTAATTATCAAATCTTCAAACATGTGTTGCCTGTTAACATGGACATTGCATATTGCTCAACAGTTCAACAACCAAACTCATCAAATTCAAGGTAAGGACATAAGGACAATCTCCACATACATTCACAGCATTGTTAGACAAAGACACTAAACATGCACACTCCAGATAAACCAAGTTCAGACACAGTAAACACAAATAGTCCTAAAGTCAGAAACAATATGAAATTCAGGCATGAACCTCAGTCCTTGGTTGTCTTGTTGATGAGGGACTTGTGGATGTGTGGAATCACACCTCCTCCCGCAATCGTTCCCTTGATGAGGGTGTCAAGCTCCTCGTCCCCGCGGATCGCCAACTGCAGGTGCCTTGGCGTGATCCTCTTCACTTTCAGATCTTTGCTCGCATTCCCAGCAAGCTCAAGGACCTCTGCTGTCAGGTACTCAAGGATTGAAGCCAAGTACACTGCAGCTGTAGCTCCAACTCTTCCATGAGCAGCAATTCTTGTTTTGAGCTGGCGATGGATTCGCCCAACTGGGAACTGGAGATTTCACAATAAGAAGTATTAGCACTTCTGTTTCTTAATTGAACTAAAGAATAAAATATTTATGTTGACAAATTCATGTTAAAAACTAAAAAGTTCCATAGATCAAATGATCATCATCCCCAAAATCACAACAATGGAGCCAAGTTATAGATAGAATTATTTTTTAAAACTGCATTATCAATCTAGTGAAAGTCAATTACATTCAAATACAAGTAAGAGGAAATTTAGTATGAGAGAACACAACAAAAAATCACCAGATTGAGTTCAGTAGGTTACATCATACCCTAATAAGAAACACTAAAATAGGAAACCATAATCCAATAGACAGCCCAGATTGAGAGCATACAATAATCCCAAAGCTCAAACACAACAAGACTACAATATTGACTAATCCTTATAATATCATAATCAATATAACGCATATTCCAACAAACAACTAAGGCACTGGACAAATTGAACATTGTTAAGTGACTTCAGCAACACATAAACACACAAAAGAAACACAACTTCCTTGTCTACTTTCACATCACAAGTGACTATCAAGTCCATTACAATACATCCACAATTATTCATATTTAATATAACCTTTGATTAAGTACTCCATCAATCCCCAAAATATGCATCTCATAATTCTATTCACAAGGATTTACAAATCCATTTTCAATCTTTGATTTTTCATCTCTTACACTATATGTCTACAATACTCAAGTAGATTTAACTAACTGAGGTAAATATCATTCATAACTTAAGCTACCGTCACATTTAAAATTGAATCATGACACATATTTTCATACCAGATCAAATTTGATCAAAATAGCTACCATCTAAGAGGCTGCACATTCAATAATAAATTTGATTATAAATTTATTTATGGGTGAGTGTCACAAATATATGAGATTTGGGTTGTCGAACAACCATGTTTCAAACAATATATGGAATTTACATCAATAATGCAAATAAACAAGCTAGGAATGATAATATATTTTGATTTTACATTCAATAATGAATTTAGGGATTTATTTATTTTATTGGCAAATAACAAAGATAATTTGATATTTGGGTTGTTTAGCAACCATGTTCCAAACAACAAATAACATTTCAGTGTACAAATTCAAAATATATCCACAATTCAAATAAACAAGGTAAAAGGGTAACATACATATATAAACATATACAAGAACAGAAATCACAATTCCAAAAACACAACCACCACCTGGAAAATTGAAGCAAGGTAACAAAGGTAACAAAAATTAGATGGTCACCTGAATACCAGCTCGAGAAGACCTCGAAACCGGCTTCTTCTTGTCCTTGTCCTTGTCCTTGTTAGCTGCTGTAGTCTTTGCAGCCAATAGACCCTTTCCTCCTTTTCCTGCCATCTTCAACTCTGCAAATTTCCTTTAAAACAACAGTGTTAACAACCAAAAGACAATTCTGAAAAATAAACACTCAAATTGACTCTAGAAAACTCCAGATCTACTCAAATTGCATGATGGATCGTGTTCCAAGATTCAAAGAGTTGCAAAAACACAACCCATTTGCAACAAAAGTGTTTTTCGACGAACCCATCACAAAATTGAAACAAAAAAAACAAAATTAAAAAAGTAATTGCAGTAACCAAACAAGAACACGAGACTCAGAACGAGGATAGAGAAAGAGAGAGAGACCTGAATTTGTTTCTGGGTTTGTGCGGAATAGGAGAGATCTGGGCAGTGGCTGAGGGAGGGAAAGAGAGACGGATCTGACTTTGGATTTAAATATGATGGAAATAAAGTTTCGAATCCGCCAATTTTTTGAAACGGCGGTTTCTTTTTGGTGGGAATTGGAAAAATATCCAATTTTTCGCGCTTTCAATTTTTTTCGCTCCCAATTGAGTGTTGACTGAGTCAAAAGTGAATGAAATTTACTGGCCAGTCACTTTGACCTTTGATCCCAAATGGGCCCATGAGGCCCATTAGCATATATCTCAAGCCCAAAAGACCATCTATTTGGTCCACGGCCAGGTTTTTTACCAGCTAATAGGGTTGTAAATGAGCCGAGCCTTTAACTAACTACTCGAGCTTGGTTCGTTAAATATTTAGTTTGGATTCTTTATAATTGAATTGGAGTAAACTCAATTTAAGTTAATATCAAACTGGCTTGTTTATTATTTCATAATTTATTTTTAATTTTAATGAATATTTGTATTGAAAATTAAACGAACCTAATCATGTCGAGCACAACCTTTTTCATTTTATTTCGAGCTAAACTCGAAATTAGTTGCGTAAACTCGTTCAAGCCCAAATGAAACATTTTCTTACGAACCGAGTCCTGTGAAAATGAAGCTCGATTTGGCTAGTTTACACTTTTACCTTTTATCCCAAATGGGCCCCTCAGGCCCATCATCGCATATCTCAAGCCCAAATGACCATCTATTTGGCCCACGGTGAGCTTTTCTACCCGCCACTTCAATTTTCCTTGTGATCACTTTGGCGCGAATTTTAGAGACATTCATAGAAGCCACATATAAAAAGGTCATTTTGGGCATTTAGCTCCTCAGTCTCAAATCACCCCAATCCCCAAAACCCTAACCTCTCCGGCGTGTGGAGTTTGAATTTTCTGGCTCCGATTCATGAGGTTATCAATGTCTCAGTCTCTGGTTTGCCACTTCTCAAATCGGCAATGGCTGTGCCTGTGGTTGCTGCGAAGATCGAAGTCGCGTCTTGTACTTGAAGCTCTAGTACCGGAGCACTTGACTATCTCCGACGCCGACGGAGAATGCGGTGGTTGAGAGCGTTTCCGGTGAACGGAGATGAAGAAATTGCGGTCACGAGTGGCTCTGCTACTGGAGGCTTGGTGGAGATTGGCTTAGATACGCGATTGAGCGCTTGAGGAAGTTGAGCTTGGTGAAGTGTTTCGCCATGGCTGTTACGATGAGGAAGAGAGCGAGATCCAAGTTGATGAACTCGGCCGAGCTTTTCTGGTGGTGGTGGAGGTAATGAAATCTGTGATTCTGCATACTTGAATTTAACAGAATTCATGGATTTGAAGTTGTTCCATTAGTTTGGTTGTAGATTGTTCAATGCTTAACACTTGTTTTGAGATTTATGATTTGTTTCTGCTAAGAGTGGCATAGATGATGAAAATTGCGCTTGTTTGAAATGCGTAGTCAAGCTAAAGTGACATTTCTGCAGATCCAGTGATTTGTCTAATGTCCAGTTTATGCATACTATTCATGAACCTACTTCAGTGTTTTGACATCGGATTCTTATTGTCAATAACTTGTGATTACTTTGTGCTATGATCATTCTGTTGAAGGTATAAATTTACAAGTGTGTTTCTAATAAATTTCCTTCGGCTTTGTACTTATTTTGTAATGCACTGTGTATTTGTGTATGTATGTACACGTTTTGCTTTTATAAGCCCTGACTAATATGACTAAATATCTGATGGCAATCTGGACTCCAGGATTAGATGGCCTACTATGCAAATCAGATTTTAATTTGTTTGTTCTGTCCATAGCCTGCTGGAGTTTCAATTTTCCTTCATAGCATATTACATTGTTCATTTCCTGTTTCATGCGAACATATTTGGCTTCCTCAACTAATTTTCCTTTCACTTGGTGGTTGCTAATTTGGAATGCAATTATTCTGTGTTCCTACTCTGATTAGAAGGAAGGGAAATAACATCTGGTAGAATCAATTTATTTGGTAAATGAGTTGCAATCAGCAATCTTAATCATTCCTGGCGCTTGAGTAGAAAGCACAATCTCAGTAAGATTATAAAAAGCTTATTTACTACTTGTCCGACTAATCCCCGATGCATCCCCCGACTAGTCCCCAATTGATCCTCTATAGTTTCCAATTTAGTCATTTGATCCGATTTATTTTCTTATTAGTCCCAGACTAATCCCCGACTAGTCCCTAAAAGACCCTCTCCGACCGACTAGCGCCTAACGTCTTTTACAACACCATGTAGACCAAAGAACTAAGTATATTGTCAGTATAAAGTCCATCTTCAATTTTTTTTGAATTATATTCCAATCCTCATTAATTGTTGTGATGCAAATTTTCATTCGCAATATGTCCTCTATGCAATGGATTGGGAGTGTCTCATTTTGTGTTTTCTTAGGGAAGTTGTAATACTTGCATTTGCCAGCATTCTATGTATCAGTGTACAATTCATTTTCACTACGCATCATTTAGAGATGTCAACAAAAGTTCATTATGAGGAGTTATCTTCTAACTTAGAAATATAAGGAACAAATAATGGATATCTTCTTTCAGAGGGCACTTTTCTAACTTATCTTTCCAACAATGAAAATGCAGGAATAAATAATTCAGAGCGCCTGTTGGTCAGTATAGGTGCATGTGAAGCTGGACAGCACTTTTCTGGCTATTGGGGTCTCGGACATTAGCAGGTACTTTCCAATATTCATTCTAATACTATCTAGAAAGATCTTTCTCTGCAATGCACCTTCCATGGATTATTCTAGCTTATAGGAGAGAGAATTTATTACTCCCCGACTCCAAAATAAGTGTCCCATTCCCGTTTCAGTCTGGTAATTAGTTATGGATTACCAAAGTTATCCCTATCCTCCATTAGTTAGTTATGACAACTTGAGTAGTGTGACATGGGCGCACGTGAAGTGAAAAGTGATACACTAAATATTGAACTCTAAATCTACGCAAATAAACGGGATACTAATTCAGGAACAGAGGGCTTAGATGAAAAAGGGTCACATCTTGGTTATTCAGTGGACTTGAATTAAAGCCTCTTCACTTACATAGCCAAGATTTAACAAAACTAGGCTACTTTGCTACTTTAAGGTGGTGAGCACAAATACTTGCTTTATTGCTGAGTTGCAAATGTTTGTGTGGGTGAGATACATGTTCTCCTGTTCTGTACCAACATATGCACCACACAATCCTAGCCAAACCATAGAACCCCAAAAGTGGGTAGTGAAAAACAACACAAAGCAAGCAAAATTTGGTGATAGACAAATCCCGCATGGGTTTAGGATGAGATATGAGGAGACTAATGACATGTTAGTGTTCCTTCCCTGTCTTTTACTAATGACTTTGAAACATCTATAAGCTTTGATTCATTACCTCTAGTGTATCTACTCTTACTTTGGGGATGAAATCAATGGTAAAAATGTGCTATGATGCTTTAATGAACACTACCGTTTCTTTACCCCAAACTAAAGGGTTCCAATGGAAAGGAAGCACAAGGATGTCTCACACTTTAGCGTGTTCATGACTGTACTAAACTGAAACCAACACTTTGTGAAGTGGAACTAGCTGTGAATTACATTGTGAATTAGTTGCCTTGTTTAGGGAACTGAAAATGAAATTAATAGCATTCATTGGTTTCAACACTAAGATTTGAACCCTTCTATATTTGTTGAACAAAATTTGGTAGTTTAATAATTTTGAAAGAAGAAAAGGTTACATATTTTGTCTTCCTTATAACTAAAACAAAAAAAATTAATAGAAGAAGAAAGAAACTTAGAAATAGACTCCAACAACTGTCTGATGTAAACTTAGAAATGGGATGTGCTGAGGTTAAAGAACTGATGCCCAATAAGCAGAAACTTTGTTGTCCATTTTACTATGCAGAATAGGTTGAACTTAGATTATGAATACCAAAAAACTTTAGGAAACTTGTGGGAGACATAATCTTCAAAACTAGGGGCCTCAAAGAAATCAAATGACCAGAATTCAACAACCAAGTATTTCTAAAAAGGACGGCGGTTTGGTATTCCTTTTGTATGGTTCTTAGAAAATGTACCTTTTGAGAAAGTTGATAGAAGCGTTTTAACAAAAAGGAAAAACACAAAATCTCACGTTATAGAAATTAATTATCTGTTCGGTTTGGAAAAATGTATGATAATTACTTTGTTATCCTTCTATCCACATAATGAGATGAAAAAGATGATCAAAAGTTGGGGGTAAAAGTATCTCAAACTTTTCACCCGCCCAGTAAAGTTAATGTGATTCTAAAATCTCACCTCCCCATGGTATTTTAGATTCCTCTGCTAATCTTCCAAGCTAGAATTTTACTTTCCCAGAAAAAATAAAATTATATTCTGCCCTCTACTTTTCCATAGGACCTTAATTTTGTCTTGCAGCTAACTTCTATGGAGAAATTTAAATACATTCATCTCACAAACATTTGGCCATTTTTAATGTTTGAAGGGTTCAGTTACTTGACATAGACTCATATTCAAACCTCTGTAAAAACGCTTACATACTATACATGAATAATTGCAAAAACATGTCTTGTACCATGACATTTTCGTAAAGAGTTGTTGTGTAGCACATCAGTTATAAGAACGTGATGTGAGCTTACTTTTTTATTTTACAATATGTATATATTTTTAAATAATGAAATTGTCAATTGATTAAATAATTTAAAATAAGAGACAACGATGTCCTTCTATTTTTGTTACTATAATGGTAGTTTCGTTTTATTGAAAAAATAATACCCGTTTTGTACTAGGTAACTTCACCTCATGTTTTTTTTTGCAGTTAGTGTAATAAAATCACGCCTAGCAAAAGTGTCACAATACATGACATGTATTCACAATTATCTCTATGATGTAATATTTATTGTTATTTCTGGATTTTTGTGGATTTGATTGCATACCAAATTTCACTTCCATCATAGGAATGCAATATTATATGGGAGATCAATAGAAGTTGGTTTAAGAATCAACGAGTTCATTTTATTTGTCCATAGTATTCAACAAAATCACATTTGTTGTCTTTGCAGATATGATGTGATTGCTCTTTCTATCCTTAAAAAGATTATATGCCAAAAAGGAGATCTCTTTCCAATTTCCATGAAGTCATTGCAACCTCTCCACTTTCAGGTATTATTTTCCACTATTTTTCAAACTATAGAACTAGAAGTAACCAAGCAACCACTCTTCACAGGCACCAATACTTGACCTACTTTGCACAATTAAGATCAAACAATCACACCACTCTAGATAAATTTTCATCAACATAAGTACCATATGAGGTCCTATGTTCTAACATAATGGGTCATCTGCTTTAGCAAGTGTGAGGTGAGGAATAGGTTACATGCAGTGTCATGGATATCACTGTTTCCTGATATCAGCCGATATATAGGTAATATATCGGTTTTTGCAAGATTTCCGAGACGAAAGGACCGATCCCAGTCAAACCCGGTTAACCCAACAAAGTTTAAATTAATTCAGGTCTAATTTGGTTCAAATCAATTAATTTTGGTCTACTCCAACTTAAATCAATTAATTCTGGTCTACTCCAGCTTAAATCAATTAATTTTGGTCTACTTCAACTTAAATCAATTAATTCTAGTTAACCTAGCAAAATTCAAATTGACATTTAATTTCATATTGTGTGTACAATTGTTATTTCTCATTTGGTTTTTTTTGGAGAGTTTTTTTCGTTATTTTATGAAAATACTAACAGAATGCGCTAAAATTTTGTTAAGGTGTAATAAAGTGAAAAAATAAGCAGTTATGATACTGCACAAGCTAAAAACATAGTTAGATATACATTATTGAGAAAATGATTGATACTTATTATAGAATAGTAAATTGACATTTTCCCTAAAATATATGTTTTGATTGATTTTGCAAACCAAACTTGTTTTGTTCCGAATTAGTATAAGAAATATCCATTTTGTCTATAATTGATCTCGTTCGTAGTTATATATCAATATCATATTAGCACATACTGGTTAAACACTTTCAGGTTCCAGAACTGAACTGCACATTGACACTCTAGTTTGGGTGTGGATCAAAGAAGGGACCACACTCCACAGTCCACACCATTCTTATATGTTATTTACCCCCACACTTTAGAAGGAGTGAAATGTTTCAAATGTTTGAAACCGACACTCCAACAGTTTTAGCCTCACACTCACAACAAGAAAGTCGAGAATTCAAATCCCGATGAGAGGGAGAAGAGGACACAAAAGCTCCAAGGATGGGTATTTCCCACCATTTCCTGATGTCCAAAAATAGGGAGGGTCGAAAGACGGGTTTGGTGATCCCATTTTTTGTCCTAACAAATTAGAATATCGAATTCTTATCAGGCATAAAAAAAATTTCGCTCATATATAACAACTAGACGAATTCAAATGAATTTAGTATTCTTCAGTCTCCGTATCATTAGATTGATGTTATCTGGTCTTGTCAAGTTTGAAGTACTTTACAAATTCTAGAAAAATAAGATAAGGGCAATAAATAGAGTAATAAATCAAAGGAAACACACAAATTTCAAAGCGTTCAGTTACATGCAAAATCTTTATTCACATCACACCAAACATATTATGGGCAAAGTAAGGAAGGGCACACAGTAGATACTTGGCATAGCCAAAAGAAGTGGATACTGCTTTGTCACTGAACCAGGTTTTGAATTTTACTAGGGGCTAGTCACTGTACCGGGCCGTTACACCAGAAAATGTGGGCCCATAAAGTCTCAATAAATTATAGTGACATTATCTGATAGTTTCAGCAAAAACTGATATTATTATTTTCTGAATATAGGAATGCTTTATTTTTTATATTTGTTTTTTATCAGTAAATCAAGAAAAACTCTTGTTTTGAATTGATCTTTGGAAAATCGTTTTATCGATCTTTTAACCCATTTGTCAATATCCGAAGAGAAAACACGCATGTACGAAAATTCGAACTCAAAACCTCACATATGTTATATTTCATAGGTTTCAAGACTTTCTATTTTATCATGCATTTAAACTCTTACTTTGACCAGCTATGTTATTTTTCTAATTTTATCATGTAGGTGTAGAAATACAAGGGTATAAACTAGTCGAATTGAGCTTCATTTTGACAGGGCATGGCTTGTGAAAAAAGTATTTGGTTCGAACTTGAACTAGCTTATGTAACTAAACTTGAGTTTGACTTGATTTTGTTCGTTTAAATTTCAATACTAATATCATCAAAAATTAAATAATAAATGAGTCAATTTTATATTGGCTCAACTTGATTTGGTTTGTCTAATTCTATTATAAATATTTATTAAATTTTGAAATATATAATTAATTAAATATAAAACAAGCCGGCTCGTGAGCCTTAAAAGGTAAGGCTCAACCTCGACTCTTTTATAAAACGAGTCCAATTTTGAGCTCGAATTTAATTATAACTTGAGTTGAATATTTAACAAGTCAAGTTCGACCGGCTCGTTAAAAATTCGACTCGTTTACCGTTGGAATTCAAAGTAGAACACAACCATGTCCTAAATTTCATTAGTTAAAGAATTAGTTTTTTTAATGTACTTGTTACTTTTTAAAAATTAGTTACTTTAGTTACTTGGTGTTGGTGAGGTTAGGGTGAGAAGTAGATTTCATACATGTATAGGCAATTTTCAAAAATGGAAGTTCATGATTATTTTGAGAGTCAATTGATGTAAAATTGAATACATGAAAGAGGTTCAATAAATTTTCTGAAAATATAAGGAATGTGATTACTTGCGTAGTGGGTTTCAACAAATGGCGGTGGTACTAGTCAAATTGTAGATCAACATGGTAAATCACTAAATCCATTCATTCAATTCCCGAAATTGCCCCTGAAACCATCAGAGGCAGTTCTGTAACTTCTGCATATCCGAGGGCATAACGGTGTTTTCAACTTATTGCGGTTACGTGGCTCCGCGTAAACCACCACACGAAACGAAACGAGCTTATCCTCTCGACACGCAACCATCCCATGGGTAAGAACGTGCCCGCCGCCACCTAGGATGCCACGTGTCACATCTCTCCACGTCAGCTCCTCCTAACACTAATCATAAAACAGGAAAAATTACGGATCACTGTTCAACCATCGTATATTTTCACATCACTACTCAAACAAAAAAATTGCATATTCAACTCTAATACGTGTTCTAGAAAGCGATAGACCAAAGTCAGGTGGTAAGGGCCGAGGACTAATTAGAAATTCATGAATTAATTGAAAAATAAATTAGGTTGAAGGATTAATTAAAAATTATAGGCGATCAAATCAAAGATTAATTAAGAATTAATTAATTGAATAAGTCGAGAAGTTTTATTACATTTTAATAAGTTAAATCTGATAGAATTTTGAGATAAAAAATAAAATTACTCTTGTATTAAAAATATAAAATAATTAATTAAAAATTAATTTGAACAATAATTTGAAAATGAGTGATAATTGTGGTAGTGGCCTGTTATTTTCCTTTACAAATATAATTCGTCAGATCACTCAAACCGCCTCTTATAAATTCCCATTTCAAATCAACACAGAGCCAACCATTTCTCTCTCTTTCCAATTCCTTCTCTCGCCGGAAAATTGTTCGACCGCCGGAAAAAGTAGATGATCCGACCGGTGACTCACCGTGTCTTCAACGGCAACGACAAGACGCTCTCTGTAACCGCAATTTGGAATTGGAAATCGTAAGCAAAAGCGACTTTTACTTGGCAGAGTTTCTGAATCATTTCATGCCCTGTCCCGCGAATCAGAAACAATTTGGCCATATAATATACAATAAAATCGAGATAAAAGAGTCGGTCTCGATTTTTGTTCCTGGTGTGAACTTTTTCTTCTCGGTTTCTGTGCGGATACGATTTGCTGATCTCAGGTTCGTAGACGGACAGAGTTCATAAAGATTGGGTCCAGAACTCGTGTTTCAGTTCTCTACTAGTATTTGCTTTTGTGAAGAGTCGTTCAATTTCTCGTGACTTCGATCACGAAACTCTCATGCCTTTCCCGATGAAGATCCAACCGATCGACTCTCAAACGACGGATCGTTTCAAGCCCGTAGTGGTCAAGTCGCGGCTCAAGCGGCTCTTCGAGCGCCAGTTCAGCACCGTTCTCAGGACATCGGAGAAAGTCGAGTTCGAGCCGAGCTCGGTGTGCCTCGACAAGATGGTTCAGAACTTTATAGAAGAGAGCAGCGAGAAGCAATCTGGAGCCGTCAGGTGTGGACGCAACTGCTTCAATCGGAGCTCCAACGATGGCTCCGACGACGATCTGGACTCGCAAGGTGAATCTCCTGAAGTTCTCAAGGTGATTTTGCAATTTTCGAGTGTGGAATTTCAATTTTCTGTTTGGATCTGATTTTCTATTTCGTTTTCTCGGCTGAGAATTTTTTTTGTTTTCTGAGCAGAGTTTGTGTATTTGCGCGAGTGTTCGCGAGAGGACATTGCTGGCGGACACATCTAAGATCGTGGAGAAGAACAATATCTGCAAGAGGAAAGACGATTTTTGCAGGAGGATTGTTACCGAAGGATTGTTGAATCTCGGATACGACGCTGCCATCTGCAGATCTCGCTGGGAAAAATCCCCCTTCTACCCAGCCGGTACTGTTTTTTCTTTTTCTGTTTGTTTCCTGAGAAAGTAAAATTTTCGAAATATTTGTTTCATGAGAAAGCTTGGACCGTTTGTTTCCCGAGAAAGTAAAATTTTCGAAATACTTTCTGTTTGTTTCATGAGAAAGCTTGGACTGTTTGTTTCCCGAGAAAGTGAAATTTTCGAAATACTTTCTGTTTGTTTCATGAGAAAGCTTGGACTGTTTGTTTCCCGAGAAAACAAAAAAAAATTCGAATTACTGAGAAATGAAGGGGACGATTCGTTTTGATTTTACAGGTGAATATGAATACATAGACGTGTTGATTGGAGGCGAGCGATTGCTGGTCGACATCGACTTCAGATCCGAATTCGAGATCGCGAGATCGACGAAAGCTTACAGATCGATCCTCAACACTCTCCCGTACATCTTCGTTGGAAAATCCGATCGTCTCAAGAAGATAATCGGAGTCGTCTCCGACGCAGCCAAACAGAGCCTCAACAAGAAGGGAATGCACGTGCCGCCTTGGAGAAAAGCCGAGTACGTGAGGTCCAAGTGGCTCTCTCCTCCCACGCGCCTCACGCGCTCGCCGGGACCGCGTCCCGAACCTCCATCTCCGGTCGAGCCGGAATTGAGTGAACCGGGTGTGGACTCCGGGGACGAGGCCGGGTCGGAGTTCGAAGAATCGATGTTTGCTTTTTCGGAGGTATCGTGGGAGGGGGAGAGATCGACGGCTGAGAAAGGCGCGTGGAAGCCACCGGAGATTAAGTTTAGGAGTTCGCGGATTGGGGCTAAAGTGGTCACCGGATTGTCTTCGGTTATTGGATAAATTGCCGGAATTTTTTTTTGATACAAGTCGGTGTTGATTTTGTAATTTTTGGTGTTTAGAAAGTCTATATATGGTATTGCCGTATAATAATCATTAAAATGAAATCCCCTTATGCTTTTTTTACAAGGGCCTGATTTATCTGATATAATAACAACTTCGGTTTTATTTTGTGAATGGTTTTCTAAAAATGTTTATTGTTAGTGGGACTGAGAGATTTTGAGAGGTTTTTATAGAAACTAATTGTGAAAAGATAAGTTCGATTGAGAAATAAAGGTTGGGTTGCCAGGTTTTGAACACTGAATTAAACCACTAAACTAAAAATAAATTAATTTAGACACTATTTAAGTCATTAACATAAAATAAATCAAATATTAAGTGTGGAACGTTCTAAAATTCCAATCAGTAACCCATAAACAGCTCTATGTTGGTACCCTATAAAACGACGTCGTGTTGCACACTTGCCTCTGAAACTTCACAGTAAAAATGCCAAAACGCGCCTTGTTTTGTCGTGTACCTCACACTGACACTGCGTCCCTCGTACTAAAGGAGGCTCCACATGGTATCTCGGAAACAGCAGTTCCTAGTGGCTCGATTTTTCTTGATAAACAAATTAAATTAATTCATTTATTTTCCTTTTATAACTCAGATACTGCGGCAGAGCAGAACAATCATTACATTTTCTTACATTAATATAATAGTAAATGTTGGTAGCTTCCTGGCTATCCGAAAATGGGTTGTGGGGCCCATAAGATTATATATAATATGGTTTATTTTTCTGTGGGTCCATTAATGAAATTATTAAAATATGATATTAATTACTGTAGCATTGGATTAGGCAACGACTGAATGTGAAATAGTAATGAAACGTGTCGTTTCGGAAAGCAACTCTGCACCTACCTGCTTCATTAACCTCTCCTCTCTTCTTTATGACCTGTATGGTGTATCTGGTCTCATACGGCACCGTTTCATGGGTTACATGTGAGTATGGAATTGGATACACGTTGATAATTGATGGACAGTGCCTTAACTAACTGAGGGTTAGAGGTGTTGGTAGAGATGGCAGTGACATTACGGGCGATTTAGAAGAATAGAAATGAAGTGCTTTGATGCATCGAAGTTTTCTCTGGCCTTAGTGGTTTTGAGGCAGAGAGGAACGGTGTGGGGTAGAGGATGACGGTTTTGGGCTTGTGTCAGAGGAGGTTACCGGTGTCAAACCATAAATGGGAACTCCACGGAGTGGGGAAGTTAAGGTGAATGTAAAAGATGTGGTCAAAATTCAATCTAAATATGGTGATCAGAGAATTTTGAGGTAGGGTTTTGGATGTGAAAAGTTTGGGGGGTTGGATCAACCCTTTAATGGTGTAAGCTCTTGTCATCCGAGCTGCCTTGATATGGGTGGAGGAAAGTGACTAGACGATCGTGCAATTGGACTTGAATTGTCAGAGAGTGATTCGAGGGATGGCCAATGATGATCAATTGCTGGGGTCGGGGAGTTCTATTTTGCTTAATTGTAGGTAGATTTTAACCGGTATTCCTAATGTACCTACTTGCAATAACTACGCGGATAACTGCATATTTTAACAGCTCACAATTCTTGCAAATTTATATTTTACTAACGATGCAGTTTATTGTTTAGTTTGGGCTGCGTTTAGGAGGGAATTGTCCCACCTAATTTTGATTCGGCTATTTCACCGAATCTTCCATAACTACATATTTGGTTCTAAAAAAATTATTTTCTTATTTATGTTTGTGGCCTTCATTGTTAAAATCATTAAACTTAAAGGTCAAAATTAATTTTACAAAAAATATATTTTAAATAAAAAAAATTACTTATATGTCGATTGACTACTTAAAATGACAATTACCATTAAAAAACACAACAAATGAACTTTTGGGAAAATACAAAATTTGCTTAATAAACAAATGTATATGTAGAAATGATAGTTTGAAAATTCAGAATTAAATATTGCCAATAGCTTGTAGTAGATAATCACATACAAAACATGTCTAAATATTGCATTGGAAAAAGCTGGTAAACAATTTGTCAGCTTTACGAATAGAATTATTAGTAGTAAAAGTAAAAAAAAAAGTAAGTAGTAGTGGAGGCAAGTCACTAGTCAGAGCCCAAACCTCAAGAAACTACCACGCGTTTCGCCACACTGCACTCACGTCGATGATCTTGTCTTGTGCTCCTCTTTTTGAGAAAATTGGAAGTGGGCTTTACAGGTTTGGAGGATTGGACAAATGGGCCCGTTAAGCCCATTTGCATTATCTGTAGGACTGTAGCCCTTGCTGGTATAAACAATGAAAATAATGGAGGTGATTGGAAATAGAAACTACCACGTGGTCAATGATTCGAAAGCAATTCCTCTGATTAAGGTGCAGTGGTGGTCATATGCTGGTTGCCTCCAAAGTTGACACGATTGTCTTTCTGATGATCGCACAACAAATCTGGAACATACGTATTAGAAACTCAATTCACCTAAAAGCTCAAATTGACAGGTGGAAGCTCATATTATTATATAAGTTGATGAGTAGATTTATATCTTTCAGGCGTGGAACTCTAACACCCCCACTCACGTGCAAGTCGGTTCGAAATGTACGTGGAAACAACCGAGCGGAGGCAGATATAGAATGGACGCCCTCCGATCCATGGACTTTTTAAGTCTAAAACATATGACATGATCCATAGTGTTTTAGGCTCGTTGACATATAGAGGTCACGTTCAAAATATATATTATATGATAATATATCTCTTACTTTATCAATAGTACTTATGTATATATACCGGAGATGATCAATAAACAAATCACAAAACATTCACATTAATAATGCGGGACAGAAGTCATATGCAAAAGTACTTGATTAATGATAAGTCGATATATAATCATTCATTGAATTTGTTTGAAAAGATAATCTTATTAAGCTTTTTCTTCCAAATTAGTTCGTTAATATTTTATTTTATATTTATACTTCAAAATACGAGTTTTAAATCCAATTAGTACTTGTAAATTTGTGATGACAAATAAATTAATCAGCTTGAATTCAATTAATATTATTCTTTTCTAATCAAGTTAAACGTTTTATGCTCTTTCGTGTTCGAGCCTAACAAATTTTATTAGTCAAATACTGAACTAATTACACCCTCAATTACAATCTCAAAACCGACAGGACTAAAATTACCGGGATACCCTTACCGTTTTATGTATCTTCCGCGCGGGAGTCCGGGACTTAATAGTAAATTCCACAGAAAATCAAGACCATAATTAATTATTAACGAAGGTTTAAGGACCACGTCACGTGTTCTAATTCCCGGGCGAGGATCCTGTGATTCGCGGCACAAAACCCATTCCGTGGACTCTCTTCTGCTGATGCACAAAAAAAAGAAGACCCAACCAAGTGGAAGCGACGGTCTGAACGTTTACATTTTGACAGTTCTCTTCTGGGTTTCGTTAAGATCCCGATTTGTGCTCGTCTTGACGGTCGATTTGTTCTTTTTTTTCTGCTCATGATTGGGTCGTCTCTGCGATTTAACGTGACTGTAACGCATTTGGGTCTCGAGATCTCTCTGTTCCATGGAGGTTCCTTGCTGGGTTTTGTCTCTCTCGATCGCTCTGTGCTTTTTGGCATCTGGGTCTCTCTCAATTGAAAATCTCCACCAAGCGTAAGTGGGTTCGATTAGATTTTTTATTTTTTGATGATTTGAAATTGGTGCTTTACTTGATGCGGTACTCAAAAGCCTCAATCAATCAATTGGGTTTTGAACGAGTGAAAGATGTGATTTTTTGTGTTTTGGGCTTGTGGGAAGTGTGAATGTGTTGTTGTCTTGTTGAGATCTTGATGGGTTTTATTAGTTTATTTATTTATTCCAGAAGTGCCCAATTTCAGCTCATGGCATGCCATTTTTGTTTGGTTTACTTGTTGAAATTGGCTCTGGAAATTTCTGCTAGGTTTCAGAATGATATAGTCCACAATGTAGTTTAATGAGAAAGGGTTAATGGTTGCTGATGTGGACTGTAATGTTGTAATTTTGCCGCAGTCACAGTTAAATGATGTTCCATAAGAGCTATTGCTTATGAGTAAGCTAATCAGTGAAGTGGCTGAAAGTAGGATATGATAGATGTTGTAGCATTTTAATTTTTTAGCTAATATATGAACTTGAAAACCCAGTTTGAAGTTAAAAGAGTTGATTTTATACAAATTCTGGTTGAATGTGTGATCCCATAGAATCCATATATAATCAAGGACAAATCTTGCCAGACCTAGTTTTTAGTTACTTTGGGTAGTTCTGTGATATGGGCTCGAGACTTTGGAAGAAGCCGTGATCCAGTAAATTTGATAGCTTCAACTTTTATTTAGTTGATTGAGTATAAAAATAGGTTGAGAGAAGCATGTGTATACCTAATAAAGATATGGTAGGAATAGGATTTTCTTAGGTTGTCTTGTGCTGTTGCAGGAAATATTTATTTATCTAATGCGGTTTAAAGGCTTCTATATTCATGCTTCCTTGTTGTAAAGCTATTTTTTTGTATATTATTCGTTATGTCCAAAAATTGTTTTATAATCAATGTCATCTAATGTATTCAGATTTCCCATCATTGAACCCGATCCTGGTCATACGAAACTCCGTCTTTCTAGGGAAGGCTTGGAGGCTATTGAAAGAATAACTACACCGATTGCAGCAGTAGCTGTAAGTATTTAGTTATTGCATCCCATACACCTCTGAAATTAAGATAAAAAATAAATATGTTGAATCCATGTTATTTTACTTCACCCAAATTCGACAGCAAGTGGGGATTGTTTATTATTTTTTCTTACATAAGCCTGAACTCATTTGGGTTTATTTTCATTGTGCATAGTATCTGACACTGGTCTATACATAAATTTTTACGTGTATTTTATACTTGTTTTATGCTGCATCATCAGGTTATTGGTCCATACCGCTCTGGAAAATCTTTTCTTCTTAATCAGCTTCTTTCCTTGTCCTGTTATGAAGGTGTAGTCTTGGCAGCTACTTCTGTATACTATTATATTTCACACGGAACCATTTATAGTCAAAACACCACCTAATTTGGTCGGTTTCAACCTATTGACCCTCATAAAAAAAATATTCCTGCAGGATTTGGTGTTGGACACATGCGCGACACAAAAACGAAAGGTAATTTTATAAAATGCCATTGTGATTGTCGTGAATGATTGCAATTCATATCTGTTCTCTCTTTGCTATTAACAGGGATATGGGTTTGGGGAACCCCTCTGGAATTGGAAATAGACGGCGTGAAAACTTCTGTGTTTTACCTTGATACGGAGGGTTTTGAAAGTATTGGGAAGTCAAATGTATATGATGACCGGTAAATACTAATATTTGACTCGCCTCGATGGTTGATAATTATTTCATTATCTTTTTTAATGACACGTGCATCTGCAGGATTTTTGCTCTTGCAACTGTTATGAGCTCTGTGCTTGTCTATAACTTGCCCGAGACGGTTAGTCATTTCACCAATAATTTCTTACTTTTTAATTCCTATTTGGTTTCATCGAGCAAAAAATTGCCAGAGACGGTAATGTTGAGGTATAGAATTAAAGGAAGATGACGATGAATGTACAAAATGTTATTACTTTTGGAAGCTCTATTATATGCTTCGGTTGTGACTTGCTCTGATTTGCAGATGGCCCGTTGTCTATTATTTCATTTTTTTCCAATGATTTTTGTTGTTGCATGTATAGATACGTGAAGCTGATATATCTCGACTATCATTTGCTGTGGAGCTTGCAGAAGAATTTTATGGCAGGTTTATGCTTCTGCAAAGTTTTATATTTTAAAAAGTTTTTACATATTTTAATTTTAGCATGGAGTTTGTAAATGTTGTTTTCTTGTGTGTTTTTCGAGCAAGAATACTAACGTGTACATGTTGTGATCCTCCCATACCACCCGGCATACAGAGTGAAGGTAATTTGCGTGCCACTATGATCCTATTCTCCGATTTCTGCTTTCGTGCATTAATTTAATGTAAATCAAATGTGTTTGTCGCTTGGCTTGGGGCCACTGTTTTAGGGTCAAGATATTCCGTTTGAGCCTGCCAAACTTTTGTGGCTTATCCAACGCGATTTTCTACGTAAGTTAAAAAAGATTTTTCTAGCTCGTTATTTGTAAGGAATTGCATTCACATACCAATGAGGTTACCTATGCACTGCAGAAGGAAAGTCGGTGCAACAGATGGTTGATGAAGCTCTTCAACATGTCCCTAATAAAGATGGTTTGTCTTTTTGCCACGTGAGTTCTATTTAATGAGTCGTTAAGTACGGGGCACGTTATTAATACATGCCTATTGTAATTTCAGGGGACCATAATATTGCCCAGGTATGTTCGCTATTGTTGTTTTTTCAATCATACTAATGTTAGGGGAAATTGCAAAAACAACCCTTAAATAAAAAGTGCGCCAATGTACCACCCTAAACAATTTTTAGGATGCAAATCAATATAGAGTCTAAATCACCCCTATGCATTTGCAAAAGTTAATAAATAAATTTTAGGATCCAAATGTTACTATTTCGTAAATTTGTAAATAAAATTCAAAAGTTGAATAATTTTTTTTTCTATTTTATCTTACCACATTAATAAAATATTACATTTGTATCTTGAAATTATTTTTTCCCCGTAAATTTATAAGGGTAATTTGGATTTTTCATATTAATTTGCATACTTAAAATTGTTTAGGGTGGTGAGTTGCAAGACACGAAAAGTCAAGGGTGTTTTTTTTGCAATTTCCCCTTAGTTTTATTATGCGACTCGGAAGTTGAAAGTTCCCTCCCCTATTGAATTTATCAGGTTAACCAAATTCGAGATTCTTTGGCTGTTATGGGTGACAACAGCACAGCCTTCAGCTTACCGCAAGTATGGTTTTAGCTTGGGCTTGTTTCATTTGTAATGCTCTCTATCCGTATGTGATCTAATTTTGGTCTGTATTTGAACTTCTGAAAATAGCCTCACCTTCAAAGAACAAAGCTCTGTGACATGAAGGACGGTGAACTCGATCCAGCATATGTTGAGAGACGGGATCAGTTGAAAAAGCTTGTTAGTAGCATAATCCGCCCAAAGATTGTGCAGGGAAAATCTCTCAACGGGAAGGAGTTTGTAGCTTTTCTAGAACAGGTAAGTCTATAGGTTCGTGTGTATATTATAGCTCTAGATCATTAATAGTGTGAGGAGGGTCTTACATTAGACGGGTCAACTATAAATCCAACCGGTGATTATTTGAAATTGGAGAATTGAGCGATTTGTCGTGAAGTTGGTTATTTTAATTAGCATCAACCATTTTTACCTCTAAATTTAAAGACCACTATCATTTTTGATATATTCCCTCTTGTCGCTATCAAGCTTACATTTGTCGCTCGGCGCAAAAAATATAATTAAGTTCGAATTTGGCTCAACTCGGTTCGGCTCGTCTAGTTTTCCCATAAATATTTAATGAAAGTTCAAATAATACTTTTATCATATTACACAAAATACATATAATTAACTATATACTAAACGAACTGGCTCGTGAGCCTATCAAGCCTTGAAAGGTTAAGCTCACGTTGGGCTCTTTTATTAAATGAGCCCAACCTTGAGCTCTAATTCGGCCTGAGCTCGATAATAACGGACTCGAATAGAGTATTTAGCGAATTGAGTTCGAGTGGCTCGACTCGTTTACAGCCCTAGCATCTTTGGTGTTTTGAAATGCTGACTGTATCACGTACGAGGAGCAAATACGTTGCTTTGGGATGAAACTTTCAAATATTGCATAAATTGAAGAAAGTTGTAGCTGATGATGAATCTGATTCGTGTTATCTATCATCTTTAGATCTATTTAGAACGGGGAAGGGTAGTTTTTTTTTGTGTCTAAAAGAAACCTTATGTTTTATTAAATTCTTTTTCTACTTATTTCGATAAACTGAAGAATTAATGATACTTCAATTTTCAGATACTCGAAGCCTTAAACAAAGGCGAGATCCCTTCGACGGGCTCTCTCGTGGAGGTTTTCAACAAGGGTATCCTCGAGCGTTGTGTGAAGTTATACACCGAAAAGATGGCAAGATTGGGTTTGCCTATTTCGGAGCAATCCCTGCAAGATTCCCATGAAATGGTTAAAGACGAGGCAATGCAAATGTTCGATAATCAGCATTTTGGCCGTCACCATGCGAAGAAATCGGCTATGCAACTGGATGAAGAAATCGTGAAGGTGCGGACGTTGTTTTCATTAAAGCTCATTATTTCATGTTGCACGCTGCAGTGTTTTGCTAATATAGAAAAGGGGAAATTGTAAAAAACACACCCTCAACTTTTCGTCCTTTTGCAACATGCCGTCTTTAAGTAAAAATGTGCCATTTCACCGCCCTAAACAAGTTTTAGAATGCGATTTAATATGAAAAGTCCAAATTACCCCTATAAATTTGCAAAAGAAATATATTTCAAAGATGCAAAAATGTTAATATTTAATGATTTACTGAAGTAAAAAAATATTTTCTTTGAATTTTCTTTACAATTTTAACGAAATATTAACATACTACATTCTTGTACTTATATGCGCTGGAAATTTTATGTAGGTTCACAATAATGTCATTTTGGCAAATGAATATCGATCCTCGAAGCTCTGTGAGGGACTGTATACCAGATGTGAGGATCTAATGGACCAGCTTCAAGTTCTTAGACTTCCGTCCATGGCAAAATTCAATGCTGGTTTTCTGCAATGCAACCGAAGTTTTGAGCAAGAATGTCTCGGGCCCTCAAAAATGAAATACGAGCAACGCATGATGAAGGTTAGACATTTTTCTTTTGTTATTGGCGATAATGAAAAAAATAAATAGAGTTGAATACCACGAACTTTGTCGTGTTGTAGTTCAATCAATATCCCGAAAAAATAATTACTATGGAGACATTAGAAGTAGGGGTGTAAACAAACCAAATTGATCTTATATTTTTCGGGATTTGGCTCGAAAATAAATGGTCAAGCTCAAATTTGGCTTTGACTCGATTTGGTTTTCACTGTAAATATTCATTACAAATAAAAAAAATCATATTTTAAATATATCAAATAAAAATATATAATTAACTTAAATACTAAACGAGCTCGCGGGCCTAATTACTGATTGGGCTCGAGTTTGGCTCGTTTATTAAACAAGCCCTACCTTGAGCTCAAATTCGGTTCAAGCTCGATTATAACAAACTCGAGTCAAATATTTAACGAGCCAAGCTCGTTAAAGGCTCGGCTCTAATTTGACTTCTAGCAAAAATTAAGGATTAACATATCACATGGTTGGGCAGATGTTGGGAAAGTCACGCTCCTTATTTATCAAGGAATATAACCATAGGCTCTTCAACTGGTTGGTGACGTTCTCGCTTGTCATGGTGGTTGTGGGTCGGTTTATTATAAAGTTTATCATGGTTGAAATCGGAGCATGGATAATGTTTATCTTCTTGGAGGTGTACACGAGGTTGTTCTGGTCGGCCGAGTCTCTCTATTACAATCCAATTTGGCATGTCATCGTGTCTACTTGGGAGACGCTCGTTTACAGCCCTCTCCTCGACTTGGACAGGTAATGAAGCTTTCTTTTTCCTTTTGAAAACAGTACATTAGTATCAAATTTCTGTTACTATCACATTGGTGCCATAAATTATGTTTCGGTGAATGTTGCAGAATAGTCCTCAACTATCCTCTTTGTTCTAGTTTTGTTCCTCAATTTTGCTTTATTTCAATATAGTCCCCTCACTATCCAAATTGTTACATTTAATCCTATAACTATCCAAAATAGTCAATTTGGTGCTGTTGTGGCAAGCAATACAATTCAGAAATTTTCAGGTGGTTGGACTAAATTTTGAGTGATGTTTCAAAATAGCCTGAATTATCCATTTTTTTAGTTCCCCCCTAAGCTTTGTTCTATTTCAATTTAGTCCCCTAACTATTCAAATTGTTACATTCAGTCACAGAAATGTAATTTTGTATCCATTTGATCCCCAACTATCTAAATTAGTCCGATTTAGTTTGCGCCATAAACTAGATTGTTCAGACGCCATTTTGGAACATTTTTCTTGTATTTCTGTTACTGTTTCCATGTGTAAAACTGGGATGCTACTCTTCTTGTTTCGGTTAATGTTACAAAATAGTCCTCAACTATCCCTCTTTGTTCTAATTTTGTTCCTAAACTTTGTTTTATTTCAATATAGTCCCCTCAATATCCAAATTGTTACGCTTTAGGCCACAAACTTTGTTTTGTATCCTTACAGTTCTAAAACTATCCAAAATAGTCAATTTGGTGCTGACGTGGCAATCAAACGAAATGATACAATTAGAAAATTTTGGATAGTTGAAGGACTAAATTGGTAAGATGCTATTTTGGAATATTTTCCTTCCTCTTTGTTTGTTGCAACCAGAAATGCATTGAAAACTAACTCTTCGACTTGCTAATGACCAAATTAACCTTGTAAATAATCATCTTTGTGAATTCATAGGTTCCAAAACAATGTTCTTGTTTTTTATCATATAATTGTGAAAAACCATGCGACATTGTGTCTGAGAACCGCGATTTTTGTGCAGATGGGCTGTTCCGATTGCTGTAATAACGTTTGCGCTGGTACTCTATTGGCGATGCTGCGGGAGAAGGAAGCAAGGGCCTCGGTGGCTATTGCCTCTGTACAACGAGCACAAGGGTGGCTCGAACCGGCCAAGATCGGACTGAAAAATCTGGCTGATCGTCTTTTCTTGCGAGCTTTTTCGCCTTTTATATGCGAAGCTCGACGAGTTTAGTTATAGTTCTTTTTAGTCTGAGTAATGTTATACGAGAGACGGCTTTGATAGTCTTTGTAGTACAAGGAATGGTGCCAAAATGGTTTGTATTAACAGTTCATGCTGATTTGAAATGTCTATTTGATTTCAAAGGGGACTTTTGAGTGGAAAAAAATGGGAAAATGTATTAATTGATTTAAAATAAGCATATTATTTGATTTATTTAAAGATTTTATTGAAGAGTGATGCTCAAAAAGAAATTGTGAAGAAGAGAGTGAGAGTGAGAGAGTAGTGTTGTAAAAATTCGAGCTTAAAGTTGGACACGTTTAATAAACGAGCTCGACCTTAACCTTTCAAGGCTCTATATATTCGCGAGTTGGACCGTTTTATAATTGATTAATTGTTATATAATTTTTAATATATATTTTACCTTTTAATAAATACTTGTAATGAAATTAAATTACCCGAATAAGTCTAGCCGATCTCGATGGTGCTTGTTTAATATTTAATTAGTCATATATATTTTTATTTAATATTAATTATAAAATTTTGATAAATATTTGTATTAAAAATGAAGGGAGTCTAATCTTAAGATTATCTATTTTATTTTAAGTCTAACCAGAGCTTAGTAAAATAAGCACGTTCGAGAGCTCCTTAGAGAGGAGTGAAATGCGCAGTACTTGAGTGTTACCAACGAAACGACGTCGTTTTGGCGAAATCTACTTCTCTTCCATTTTCGAGCTCGCTACTGACAAAACACAGCCTCAAAGCCCTCGTTCCCGAACCGAGTCGACTCAACCTCGAACCCGAGCCACCGGAAATGGACGCTCACTCCTCGCACCTGACCGCCCCGA
>JAYMTP010000021.1:0-60768 GCA_036897365.1 Geranium brycei
AGGTTTATTCGAAACTGAGAGCGGTCACTGCTCGATTGGCTGAGAGGTTTTGATTGCAATGCAAGCATTTTTTGTGGTACAGTGCTTAGTCTTTATCATGTGCTTTGTTGAGGTTGAGTTAATTGTAGGAACATTTTTGCTTCATGTGGTGTCTGAACCTGCAAGGGTCGAGAGCTGTTAAATGTTTGCTTTGTACCAAATCTACAATTACAGGATTATAGTGGATTTCATTTATTTAATTTTGTTTCTGTCAAGGGCATGCTGTTGTTTTGTAAAGTTCTGATTAAATGTCATTACACACTACATAACAACAATCTTCAATTCCATACAAACAATCATCATTTTGTGCAACGTGAAGGGAAAACCCATTACTTTAAAATAAAAATTGTATAAGAAAACTCATGTATTAAATATGGTTTTAATATTCATAACAATGTTATTTGAAATTGCTGCTGATAGAAAAAAAAAGATTAAATTTCGTTCTAGTTTAACAACTTTTATCAGAGGTTATAAAATATGTACATACTCTTTGCAAGAGTGAAGTAGTACAACTACAACCTGATATTTTACAATTCTCTCTAAATAAATAAATATTAGGTAGCATAACTTTGAGAAAGGGACTGTTGGAGTCTTTAATCTGTCAGGTGAATACACGAGTACTACATAGTAGAAAATTTCTCACATATAAGCTTAACAACAATTACAAATTACTGTCTTTTTTATCAGCTACCATTAGAAAATATTGTCCTTCATCAATAATACTTATACCACAGCGTTCAGAATCATTCTTGCACAACTCTACCACTGAATAGTGTAACTCAACCAGTGTTTTCAAAGAATAGTAGCAATGGCAAAACTTGGCATTCAAAACCATTAATCACTAAATAGTAAGACCAATTTGGTGGTTCGTGAGCAAAGAATATTCCTGTTGTTGAGATTATTTGTTCCGTCCTATCTCTCTACTGGTATTTTAGCTAGTGATCAAACCGGTAAAGACCATACTGCATCAGAGATCACGTGCTATAAACCAACTAGTGTCACTCCACATCTTTAATCCTTGACGGATCTCCCACAGCTTGCTCCATTCTTGTGTACCATTCACCGATTCGTGCGTGTTCCACCATATCTTTACCAGACCTCAGGTAACGAATAGGTCTCAGGACCCCAAAGACAGCAAGATCAGCTAAGTTAGGCTTGGAACCCCCTGAAATAACAAATTTAAGAAAATGAGAAAAGGTTCTAGACTCATCAAACCTCAAACTCTGCATTATGTTAGACAAATGACTGATTGTGCACAATGGAAGTGGAGCGGAGAGCACTTACCTAGGAAATTCCGGCCATCCAAAGCATCTACCCATGTTTCTGCAGCTTCATACAGAGCTGCGCGCTCATCAGTTATGTTATATTTCTTCTTCAGTTTCTTGGACACGAAATACATAGCAACAGCTCCAGCATATTTCACACTTATCTTCTCCACGTAGCTGAAATTGCCTGCAATCTCGAGGGAGGTTGTAAATTACCATCAGTTTTGAGAGGAATCAATATTCCTCAATTCTCCATTTTATATACAAATTACTTGAGGATCAATTTTGAAAGTTATAGCACAGAATCAGATTAGGTCAGTGAATTGTTAATGTGAAAAGTTACTATATTCTGCTAAAATAGCATTGCATAGGTTTGAGCCTTGAGGTGGTATTGGGAAAGGTATATCCTGAAGTCCTAGAAAAGATCAGGTGATTCTCAAGGCACTTAAAAAATTAGTTTGTACTTTAACTCTTAAAACAGAGACTTCAATGATTGAAATATCACACATGTAAAATTAGAAGCTAGAGAATTACATCAATATTACAGTCTAGGTTAAGAATCAAGGGACATTGATGAACTTTAAGAAAAACCGCATATCTCACCATTGCTTGTAATATAGTCAAAGGATTCAAGTGCCTCGGAAGAATTTCGATATATATTTGGCGATAAGACGTGCACCAAGTGACTATCAACCCACCTACATCACAGAACCATTCGATCAATCATTACACAAATATGTCAAGAGTTAAATAACAAAACCAGCGGTAACAGCCATAGCATGATCAAAGTATGTTAGAGAGTCACGCTGATCAGAGGAAAAGAGCATTTATCCGAAATGCTTTATAAGTAGATGATGTATCACTCACTTACTACATATTCACACTTCACAGACATACACTATCTTTACGTTTCCTTCCCCTAGTATATTAACAGTGAATTATGAACATTTCACATTGCTCCTGTCTCCTGAAAATGTACAGATATACAATGTGTACTCCATTGAACAAAAAACTTGAGACAAGCTATCTCCCAAGTCACAAATCCCACATAGCCCAAAACTAAGCTATACAAATAATTATTTCTACTGGAAACTACAAACCAAGGCAAACAGTGCAACTATAGACCATTTTTTTCCTTCTTTCTTCTTATTAAATTTTTCATCAGTATTTAATCTCAATTATACACCTTTCTTTTCAACCACAAAAATGTAAGCAAGGAATGAACACAACTAGAGATGAACAATAACATACTGTCTCCACTTTTTCTCTTCATCATCTGCTTCCGAAACTTCCTTGTCTGGAAGAATCTTCCGACCCATCTTATCGATTATATCTGCACATTCCACCTACCCAAATTTATTGAGAAATTATAACGGAACTCCATGACTCGAAGACATAAATAACCTTACAATTGTAAGTACAACACAAACATATCCATACAAGAAACCTTAAAATATCAAAATTAATGGCCCAGACATCAAATACCTGAAGAGTCCACCAACTGTTCACCATCTACCACCAATATAGGCACCTTCTTGTAATCCGACCACTTGATCTCTTTCTTACTAAGAGGATTGACCTCCACAACTTTGTATGGTATGTCATAGTAATCCAAGAATGCTGAAATTAGAAGTAAATGCCACCACCAACATGTAAATAACACAAAAAGAAAATGCTTCAATCTCTTACATGAATGACAATAACAAAAAATCCTACTCCTCATCCCTAAAACCATAATGATCAACTCAATCCCGAAACTAATGGATCAAGTAACACTAAAACCAATGGATCAACTCAATAGTCTTGTATTGAGCCTGAGACTGGAGGGAACCAGGTTTCTCGAATTACCAGGAACTATATTATCAATAAAAATATCATATTATTATCTATTTACCTGTTATATATTCTCTGTTCTAATCGATACACTATCAGGGTGTATCAATTGGTATCAGAGCAAGAAAATGTCACCACCAACATGCAAATAACAGAAAAAGAAAATGCTTCAATTTCTTACATGAATGACGATAACAAAAAAATCCTACTCCTCATCCCCTAAAACCATAATGATCAACTCAATCCTTCATTGCTACTTCCAAATAAGTCTTAACACACGAAAATGACAGAAACCAGTGGATCAAGTAACACTAAAACCCAGAACCAACACCTCAGGAAAAAAACCCAAATCATTTGAGCATAACCATCTAATAACTCACAGAACCCAAATCATTATGAGATCAACAAATGACAAATAAACATGAATCAGTACAAAAGTCGTCACCTTTAACTTTATTGCAAAATGGGCAAGCTTCGTACTGATACAGCACCACCTCCTTGGGCACAAGCTCCGGCTTCGGCGGTTCCTTGGCGTAAACCTCCTGAGACATCGCCGTAGCGCCAACGGCGGCGGAAACCGTAAAAAAAGCTCCGGCGATCGTTCCACCGGAGAATGAGGTCCATCTCCCGCCGGAGTAAGAGCTCGAGCCGCCGCCGGAATAGTCCTCCGCCAGAAGAAGACGGTGGTGGCCTCCGCCGCCGCCGCCGCCGGCAGCCGATAAGGCCCGAGAGAGGGTGGTGGCCAGATTCGAAGCTCTTCTCATGGCGTCGGAGAGAACTCAGATCAGATCTCTCGTGGCTTCGAGATTTTACAGAGGAGGTTTTAGGAGATTTCGTGGTTCCTAAAGGGTTTATTGCAAAAAAGAGAGTTTAGCGATTCACAAAATCTGACAGTGAATTTTCAATTTTAGAAAAACTTTTTATTTTTGTAAAATTTGTATATTCATAAAAAGGAGAAATTGGGTAAAGTCAGGGTAAATTTTACATATTTTCTCTTGCATGAAATTATGGTTTATTTTATTTTCATACCGCATAGTTAGATATTCATAAGTTTATTTTTTATTAATTATATAATGCGTAAAATGTCCTTCCAAATTTTTAAAAATTTTAAACTTTGTCATTTGATCATTTTTTCTCTATTACTCCGATCAACTTCTCACCAGAGTCGAAGGATACTATTTTCGTAGTTTCAATGGGAGGGTGTGTAAGTTCTAACAACCCAAGTCTCCGGCAAAATTAGATAAGTTCTCGAGTTCTCCCTCATCTAAAGTGGATAGTCCATGGACTTCATCAGTTGTCTGAGAAGGTTAAACCGGAAAGTTACTTTTCGGTTCAGAGCTAGATTCATCAAGTCTGAATTGTCCACGACTCTCCGACTTGGTTGGTCTTTTCAAAGACAACGATGTTGGGACTATTCTTCTGAAAATTCCTGCCAAAGATGAGTCCGACGAATCAAGCCCTAATTACTGCTACTTTATTTCTTATCTATGTTTTAATTCTTTATGAATTCAATGCCGATAATATAAATTTTGAATATTGTCAAATTCGAGAATCCTAATATATGTTAATATTAAAAGAAATTTATATATTTTTATTTTCTGCATTTTCTTCGTTATGTTATTTAATCCTCATCGCTCAAAATAGATGGATTATAATTTTATAAGAGAATGAAAAGTTACTAAAAAAATGATTTTTCTAATATATTTCTTTCTTCCTTGCTAGTAAAATATTAAATGATAAATTACGACAATAGACATTTGAATTAATTAGCTAACTAGGCATTAGAGTCGATAAAATACTGCCCTTCTATTTTGGCAAGGAGTTGGTCGGAAAAAGAGATTAAGAAAGAGAGAAGAGACCAAACGAAACATTTCAAAATTTTAAAGAATTTGAAGAGGCATTTTAGTCATTTCATAATTAGTAAAAAGGTAAAACTAACACATTGAATTGAAAAAAAAAGTAACCGTGAATCTGAAAAAAAAAAAATACACAACCATGATTTTATAAAAAAAATGTGAAGTTTGCTATAACTTTATGCAATTTCTTCTTTTAAAAAATGACGAAAATAGTTCTAAAATTATTATTTCTTAACATCAAATAAAATTTAATATTTTTTAACTCGAGCTTGACAATTTTTTATTTTATTCCAAATTTATTTAGATAGGAAGTCTCCTAAAAGGATATCAATAACATGCAAGAGAATAAATAAATTGCCAAACTTGAGTTGAAAAAAATATATCTTTCAATTTTAATTGAATTAAATTAACTTCAAGAACATTTTCGTTATTTTTAAATAAATATTTGTAATCTACAAAAAAATAATAAATTCACAGCTATATTTTTTTCAAAATTAATGTACACATTTGTTTTTTTTTTTTTGCAATTGAGCCTTCCCAAAATTTATCTGACCCGACCTGTTGAAGAACACCCGAAACAATATGGGTCGGGTTATGGATTACAGAAACAGTAGCTTATAGCTATTATATCTCTCTGGTTCTGTCTCCTCTCTCTCAAAGACGGACCAATCCAATCCCAATCCCAATCCTTCGTCTTCTCCATCTCCTTCTAGGTCTGGACCTCACTGACGCGTATCCATGGCTCCTGCACCTGCAAATTTGTGGGTGCTGCTCGGATTGGGTTTTGCTGGGATTGTGTACATGGCCAAGCAGTTGAAGAGAACCATCAAAGAGGACTTTGGGGCCTTCGTCGAGAGGCTCCAGCTCCTTCCTCCTCCTCAGCCCGCTCCGCCCAAAGCTCCTCACCCTCTCACCGGCCTCACTTTCGCCGTCTCCGACCTGTGAGTTCTGTTTGTTTCCTGGGAAAAATGGGGGGTTTTGGTGTTTTTGCTGGTGCTGTTTGAATGTTTTTGAAGTTTATGATAATTGGGTTTTGAATTGGCATTTAGTTTCTGTAATCCGGAGGTGAATGGTGGAACAATTAGTATATTATCTAGCTCTGTTTGATTTAGAAATGTGAAAATATTGTTTCATGCTGTGGATAACTTTCTAATGCAATAAACGGGAAAAGGTAAGTATTTTTTATAATTTAGGAGCTGAGTTTAGTTTGTTTTTTTCTATATGGTTTTTTGAATTGAGGTGTTAGTTTCAGTTTTGGGTTGGGTTGGAATTTGCTTCTAGTACTTTAGGTTTTTTTTTTAATTCGAGTTCTAGTTTGAGGTTTCCGAATAAGAAACGGGCGACTTGCCATCTTACTAGCTAGAGTTTCCATTTTTTAACCCAAAACTGAATGGCTGTATTGGTGAGAGTTATGAAGTTTCACTTTTTATGGATTGTCACTTTTAAGTTCATGTTTCTATCCATATTCCGCATGATTGTGGAAGAGGTAGTAATCAGTCGATTTTACTCAAGGATATAGCATTTTAATGAGAGAATATTTTTTTTCTCATTTTATCATGGCATGTAATATGTAAACTTTATATTCATTTTCTGGTCCCACTTCTGACTTGCGTTCTACAGTTGAGGCCTTTTGGTGTATTCCCAGCTTTGAGTAGTTAGAATGATTATTTTTTTTTCAGAATGCTATAGAACCATTGTGTTTAAATTCGGTTACATTGTCCCTTATAATCACAGGGGCACTGACTAACATGAAGCATATCCTGAAGATGTTTGTTAAGTTGCTGACTATCTGTTTTCTGGGTTCTCTAATCTCGTTTTGATCAGTGCGAATAGCACAAGAAGAGAAGATATTAATATGATATGAACTTTTTAATATGTATTTAATTCATTATGATATAGTTATTTAGTTGCATGCTAGAATTTCCCAGCAGATGATATATCACGTGCCTGGTAAAGTAAAATGCTCAATGTGTGATGGTTCACAGGTATGACATCAATGGCTATGTGACTGGCTTTGGCCATCTTGACTGGAAAAATACTCATGATGCATCCTCCAGGACATCTCCTGTGGTTTCAGCACTTGTTGAAGGAGGCGCCACCTGTGTTGGGAAAACTGTAGTGGATGAGATGGCAGTTAGGTTTGTAGTCGGTCATTTGATCTTATCATTACATTGGATTATACATCTGGTCTTAAGTAGCATCCTATGACGTACCAACTCTCTTAGGAAACACTTTGGCCTTGCAGAGATATAGTTATCTATGGATTCTGTCACTGTTTCTTGGTATAACGCTGCAGTGGCGGCATATAAGAGTAAGATGCTGCTCTTCTTACTGGTTTTCTTATCATTAGTTGGTTCTGGAATGTTTTGTTTCAGTATGAGTGGAGAAAATAAACATTATGGTACACCTACGAATCCTGCTGCTCCATCTCGAGTTCCTGGTGGTTGCTCTAGTGGAGCTGCTGTAGCTGTAGCTGCAAATCTAGTTGACTTCTCGTTGGGTGAGCACTGATGTTCATAGGTGGCATCATAACTCTTGTCGATATCTCTTCTTTCCCTTTTTTCTTTCATTTGATTATTATTATATTTCATTATAAATAATTGCTTAACATTACATGGCAGGTATTGATACTGTTGGGGGTGTGAGAGTTCCCGCTGGATTCTGTGGTATCATTGGATTTCGTTCTTCACATGGGGCTGTTTCTCACACGGGGATTTTACCTGTTTCACCAAGTCTTGATACTGTTGGTATGTATGATGAAAGTCCATATGCAACATTGATGCAAATATACATGATGTCTAGAATTTCACTACTTTTAATGGCCATTTTGAGTAGACATTTCAACTTTTCTGTTGCTGGATTTCAGTTAAACTCAAGTTGATACAACAGAGTTGTGCGCCACCTTAGCAGGCTCTAATGTGAATAGTATATATGATGAGTTTGCATCAGTAATATAATATGCATTTTACCTTTCTGCTGTTGCATGGTGCATTAGCACCGAGCCATTTCCTAAACAAACTTAGGGTCTAACCATCTTTTATGACGCGACTTCATGTCCATATCTACTAGCCTCTAGATTCAATTTGATCGTCTCAACTCAAAATGGGAGCATCATTGTATTTACTTTAGGATGAGCAAGCCTTCTTCCTTATTGTTAATCTCTCATAAACTTCCCTGAGTGATTTATAACCAACTTACCGCTGAAAAAGGTTTTGTTTTGTCAGTAAAGCAAATATTTTTCTATGAAATTTGACCCCCCCTGCAGCTATCAGTGGATCATGTTATTTAAACTGACTTCTCTCATGCAGGTTGGTTTGCTAAGGATCCCAGTATCTTGCGCCGTGTAGGCCATGTGCTACTGCAACTTCCATTTGCAGCTCAACGTAATCCTAGGCAAATTATTTTAGCTGATAATTATTTTCAAGTGGTCAAATATCCTGCTGAAAGAATTGTTCAGGTTGTGATCAAATCCACTGAGAAGCTATTTGGAAGTATGTTCCTCTGCTTTGACCTATTTAACATGAAAGTCCTTATAGTTCCTTATCTGAACTTTCATCTTTCCTTCATTGTTGTCTATTTTGGAAATCCTAATTTGTATTTATTGATCTTTTCCAGAACAAGTTCTGAAACGCGAAAATCTTGATGATTACTTCAGCTCTAAAGTTCCCAGCTTGAACGCATTTCGTAGCAAGAAAGAAAATGGACTGAAAGCTTCGTCAATAGAATTGCTTGCAGATGTTATCCAGTTTCTTCATAGGTGAGATCATACCCTGACCGATATAGAAATTTATGATTGGAAAGAACAATATAATGGGGAAAATGCTGCTATGAGGCACTTACTTGCCCTAGTTGGGAAAAAGAGCTTAAAAATATTATCTAGAAGAGATCATTTTATAATAAGAAATCATCCTCCAAGAAGTAAGAACATTAAATGCAATCTCTATATAATTAAGGAAATTGTTTTGGTTTAACACTTCAGCAATTTGGGTTTGCTCATTCCTGCATGAGGCAGTTACGTGTACAATCATACTTGTTGATAAATTTGAATGTATAACTGCGATGTTTCATTGATCTCTGATGTTGAAACTAGCCTTTTTTGTCTTGTGATATTTACATGCACGTAAATTATGATCAGATAATCTTGAGCCTCTTCTTGGTGTTAGATCAAATTAGGTATTCCTAGGATCTTGTTTTCTATCCAATGGGGCATGTTCCCAAATGCGTGCACCTCTTTTTCATCTTGATTATAACTGATAATGATTGTGCATGATTTAAATGTTTCTCTCCCCTTTTGATAGACATGAGTTCAAGCAAAATCACGAGGAGTGGATTAATACCTTTAAACCTGTTCTGGATCCTTCTATCTTAGCTCAATTGCATGAAACACCAGAGACAACAGACGCAGAGATTGGAAAGTGCAAATTAATTAGAAGCGAAATGCGTTTGGCCATCAATTCTCTTTTGAAGGTATTAATTTGGTATAAATTTAAGCAGTTCGTGTTGCTTGTGGTTTTATGAGATTAAGAACTCTCGTATATCATGTTAAGAACTTAAAAATCATTTTGATGTGTGTGTATTTACAATTTCCACCTTCTGGACTTGATCTGTTTTTATACTTTGGTAAATGAGAGGTGGGTATTATCTTCTGGAATTTACCGGTCTCATATACCACTTGATTGCTTCAGTCTATCTTTGTTGTGACGATGTTTGAGGTTGCTTATCATTTTATTTTGCATGATTTTGTTTCCATTGTTTTTTTCTGCTTTATGTAGGATGATGGAATATTGGTGATCCCTACTGTTGATCTTCCTCCGAAACTTGGCAGTAAGGAGATCCTATCAGAGAACTACCAAAGTCGTGCACTTAGTCTACTCAGTATTGCTAGCATATCAGGTTGCTGTCAGGTGAATTATTTTACATGCTCATCTAGAAAGACAAGGGAGATGGTTTCTTTCTAGAACATTAAACCTGCCTATAGTGTTATGAAATTATCCCGTCTCAACTTTGTCCGTATTTTGTTGTCGTTTCGTTTCAGGTCACTGTGCCAGTGGGCGTTTATGATAAGTGTCCCATCTCAGTTTCCTTTATAGCAAGGCATGCTGGTGATCGCTTTTTGCTAGACACGGTGCAGACCATGTTCGCATCTCTGCAAGAACATGCTAATGTCACAGTCAAGTCAAAATTAACAAGTAACACCATTAACCAGGAGCAATCTGCTGAATTTGCTAAAGAAAAGGTCAGTGTTTTTCTCTGACTAAACAAGGTTTTCTTGTATTATATCCCGTATACGACATTTCAATACATTTTTATAAATTTATAGCTCATTTAGATTAGGAGTTGAGAAGCCATGTTCACAAATAGTTTTAGGTTTTGCAGTTAGTGTGATGGTTGTCATATTGTAACTCTTAGTCCATGTTCTTAATTCCTTGATAAACTGCAGCCATACATATGGATATGGTAATGTTGATATTGACAAAACTAAATTGCATACCTTATGAAAGAGCACGCAACGTTATGTCTGATGAAACAACTTGGTTGCTTGACTAGGTCAAAAGTGGAATGATGACTTTTTTTTAGTGTACTAATAATGTCTCTTTGATATGTTTATATTGTTTAGGGTAATCAAGCATTCAAAGACAAACAATGGCAGAAGGCTGTTGGCTTCTATTCTGAGGCTATAAAATTAAATGGAAACAATGCAACATACTATAGTAATAGAGCTGCTGCACATCTGGAGTTGGGGAGGTACTGTTAACTACTTCTTGTTTCACTCTGTATATGCCATCCAGACACGCTTAACCTAATCTTGTACGTTTATCCAGTTTTCTCCAAGCTGAAGCAGATTCTACTCAAGCTATTGAACTTGACAAAAAGGTGAGTAATTAATTGATATCTAATTTCTATTATATTCTATCGGATTAAAAGGCGTAGCTTGCTGTAGTTTTTGGTTATTTAAACTATAAATTTAGATTTTTGTTTTCTAACCTTCATCTTCTCGGCATAAATTTTACTAGTCGACGTGTATGTTGCCTTTCCTGCTGATATTTAAAATATCATATATAATTTTTCTGATTTTACCTGTTCCTGCAGAATATTAAGGCGTATCTACGCAGAGCAACAGCAAGAGAGATGCTCGGTTACTACAACGAAGCTATTGAAGGTCAGACATTGATTTGCATTTTCTCTCTGCAAGTGAGATACTCCGTAGGTTCTTTTCCTACTCGAGGATGCTTGCTGTAATAATTCTTCATTTTTATTGTTACACAGATTTCAGATATGCGCTCGTTCTTGAACCAACAAATAAAAGGGCGGCCCTCTCCGTGGAGAGACTAAAGAAATTGTTTTAGTAGATGACCGGTCAGGATTTGTCAGGCTTGTTTGCCCTGAAAAGCATGTGGATGGGTCATCTTGCCGATGCCAGAATACCAAAGATTCACTTACTAGCTGCACGGTGGATTTACCGTTTCCGGCCTGGAAATTCCAATTTTGTGTGGACATGGGTGTCATAGTTTTGATATTTTTTTTCCTTAGAACTTGATTTAGAGAACTGTCTGTTTTTTGAGGTAAATTAATTTGTAGAACAATTCATTGGAGGGGGAATTTAATTTTGAAACTATTCCCAATAAAAGTCAATGGATTTGAATATTTTAAGCAATTTGTTATTTTGGGCAGCTATAACTCACATCCAATGATTTTGACAAGTTTTTCTTCCCTCTTTCTTCATCTTTGGTGAGAATGAAAAAAGGAGGAAGAAGTAAAAGTAAAACGGGAGATTCTAGGGCGACGACGATGACCCCTTCTCTGTCGGAGTTGCTTGGCCTCCTCCGGATTCGGGTGGTGCGCGGCCACAACCTCGCCATCCGCGACATCCACAACGGTTCCAGTGATCCTTACGTCGTCCTCAAGTTTGGAGAACAGGTATTGACCATGTATATGCTTCTCTTCTCTTGCGCATTTCTTCGTCGTCGAACATGACTCATTCTTGTTCATGAATTGATTTAGGTGCGCAAGACTCGTATAATTAAGAAGGATCTTAATCCTCATTGGTGTGAGGACTTGACTCTACATGTCACAAATCCATATATTTCAGTCAAGTTGGTAAGTCTTTTCATTTATATATGTTCAAGAAACAAATTCTTCAGAAAGTAGAGCATGCCTCCTGCTGCTAAAATACTATTCAATGTTCTTACTTTTGGGATGGAATGATAAGGAATCAGAACCGTTTGTGAGAGGATGATTGGTTCTGAATAAATCAGATTCGAGTAATTAGAACATGTTGATTTTGAGTTTTTAATTTGAGCTTGATTTTTGGGCTGAATTAGATGACTTTATGTCCGATTTATGGGCCAAAACTTAAAATTTCCGATTATAAAAAGATAGTAGTGGAAACTGAATATTATAGTTTAAATATTACAATCAAATCGATATGTGAAGTTGGGAATTTGAATATTATAATCTGGTTGATTTTAGTTTGGTTCTACTAGTGTAGCCAACTGTTTTCGTTTTTAAGAACCAAAACTGAACCGTAATTGATTTTCTTCAAATTAAAACCAAAATTAAACTATTACCTATGGTTCTTGGTTTCTCAGTTACGATTTAGTTTGGTTTTTGGTCGAGACCAGTTTCGGATCCAAAATGTCTACCCTTACTTACGGTAATGTAAGGATCATATATTTTCTTAAAAAAAACAATTTACATCATTCTTATTTACTCACAAAATCTTTCTCCCTCTCTCAGTTTTATCGAACTTTCGACCAACCACAAACACTGCCATGATAATAGGGTGTCCGCTTAGGAACAAAAAGATCATGCTTTATTTGGACAATTTTCTGATTTTACTTTTCAATGTTACTTTCTACAACGGCTCTTAAAAACACCATTCCAATGCATCCCTACATTGCATCACTACTTTTATCTCTCATTATTAGTAAACCAGGGCATGCCTTCTTTTGTTACTTTTTTTAATTTATTTCTCTTCCTAATCTTACAATCCAAAAATAAATAAATATTATTATAACGTGTTAAACTTTTTTTTTTAAGATATAAAGTGCTTAACTTAAATACAAGGGAAGTGGTTGGAATAATAATTTTAAAATATAACTCCATGCACTAAAATTTATGCAAATCACTCCTTATGCATTATCTCAAATGTACATAATACAACTCAAAATATTCAAGTTTCACTACTCAAATGTTATGAACATATGGTTATCTGACAAAAGCCTAGTTGCTTTTCAGGCAATATTAGCTTTCATGTGAATTAACATTATACAATTTTAATTAAAAATAGAATAGTCTATTTATCTTGTCAGTTCACTTAAAATTATTATTTTTGTCATGTTTTTAATTCTGATACAGATTTAGTTAAAATTTTAAGTGTACTAATGTGCAAAAAGAATTTTAAATGACCCAACAATTTAAGGAAAATATTACAGGTACCTAAATGCAAAATGTTAAAAGAATTTTGCTAGTCTTGTTTTTTTATATTGGTTGAACCCAATTTTTATCCATTTAGAGTATATATTCTTGTGAATGATGGTTTCTTGCAAGTTATGGTGAATGTTGGTATTTGTATACAGATGGACAGTGAAAAAGGGTTGTCCTTTTTGGAATAGGGTATTATCTGTGTGTGCTTCAGCATTTATAGATTGTGGTTTTGGTTTCTTGAAATTGTGGGCTATGCCACCTCTACTATACTACACAATTCCTTCTTTAAGAAAGTTTAAATACTTTTACCAGTATGTACACAGTGCCACCATGTCTACACAAACATGGCTGCTTGGACCTGCTTTAAGCCACACTCTCCAAGATGGGCATGCCTCATGTTTGGCCATTTTTCACAAGGATGTATCCTTGTGGACTGTTTATTCGTCGTCTCGGGAGAGATCGATTAACCGAATGTTAATAAGAATTGATGACTTAAAATGAGTCACGTGTCCAAATCGGTCGGTTTGATTTTCTTATCGATTCCCATTTTGTAAACTGAAATCAAACCAATGGAGTTTCATTTTGGTTCAACTATTTTTCAGGTCGGTTCGGTTATCTTTGGGCACTCCTAGTTGCGGGGCCTAATCGATACGAGACTTTGAACATGTCATGTAGGGATGAACAAAATTAATCTGGATCCAATCCATTATTTCGCTCCAACCCAATACCAATTGGATCGAATATGTAACTTCCTGATGGATCACAGGTTGAAAAATTGAACCAGAGGGTTTTGGGGCAGTTTCAGATTACCCATATAGAAACCCACTCCAATTTACTACGTTATTGCTCGTATAGAGTTTAAATATGATGATTTAGAGTATAAGTATATTGATATAAGACTTCAATTTAAAGCTTTTAAATATATTAATGGAGAGTTTTCTTTTTCCATTTTCAGGAGGTTTTCGATCACGACACGTTCACCAAAGACGACTTTATGGGAGATGCAGAGTTCAGCATCGAACCGTACATAGAAGCCTTAAGGATGGACTTGTCGAAGCTCCCAAATTATGTGGTTCTCGCCAGACAACAACCTTCCTCGCAGAATTGTTTGTCTGACGAGAGTCCCATTTCCTTGGTTGATGGCAAGGTTGTCCAAAACATCCTCCTCAAACTCAGAAATGTCGAATGCGGCGAGATCGAGCTTCGACTCCAATGGATCGACGTTCCTGACTGCAAGGGTCTAGAGAATTTATGAACATTATATATATATCAATTACTTTGTGAATTCTGATCTAAAGTTATTAGAGATGTGACATATCTTTTGAATTAAAAATATAAGTTCTTCATCATACGTACATTATACGTACGGGTGGGTGTTTTGGAACTGAAATCAATAATTGAGATGAACAGTAACTGAAAAATCGAGAGTCATGGTTAATAGTTAGGTTTTATTTATGAATTTGACTTAATAATTCTATATCGGTTTGGTTTTGGTTCTTAAAACTCAAAACCGATGGTTAACCAATAAGAACTGAGTCAGTTCACGATGTCACGTATCCACCTCTCGTCTACTCACATTTTTTTTCTTCTTCATTTCATTGTTATTTCGTTTGCAAACTTTATATTTCGACTAAATTGTAATAATTAAATCTTAACAATTAGTTTTCACTACTATTTTTTATATTTGTAAAATCTTAAGTTTTAACTAAAATCAGTCTCTAGTTCGTCTAACCCGGCCTATAAATTAAGCGTAAATTAAAAATCAACCAGTTTTAACCGAGTAGAATTGAGAAAACAAATTGAAGAACCACATGTAAAATCGAACCGTTTCCTCACATAACAGTTCTGGGTATGGTTCCAATCTTGAAGAACCAGAGAATGAGTCCGGTCTGATTCCAGAACCGTGCCCACTCCTAATTACATGACACGCTCAGATTTTTTTACTCGCATTTATTTACATAATCTGATGATAACATTTTGAAATAATGGTAAAGACAAGTTCACGAGAGTCGAACAAGAACTCACGTGCAATAAAGTAACACAAGTTTTTTCAGCGAATAGAAATCGACCAGAATATCAAGACACTTAAAAATTTTAATATCCTTAATATTCTATCAAAGGTTGATGAAATTTATGCAGTGGAAGACATGATGCATAGCATTGGCAATAAGCAATTTACAATGTCAAAAAGATTGGGATAATCTTTTTCCCAGTTGAAAGGGGCATTACGCTTTGCTCGAAACCACATGCTTGCACTCTCTTTTTTATTAATTCACAAATTACTAGTACAGATACTCCATTATTTTATTTAATTAACCTAACCATGCTTTGCTCCATCGCTCCACTCCAAAAAAAATTCAAACCAAGTTAATTATTAGTCAAATTTCTTGCAATTTCGATGAGAAAAGAAATCAAAATTTACCCATTCCCCAACAAAGCAACTCACAATTTCACATTAATTTTGTCGTATCCTTAATCAGAAACATTACCGATGCAATTGTTATGAACATATATTATTTCTTTGGGTACATTTTTGTGAAAAAATGAGCTTTTTTTGGGTTTGAGTTAAATTAAATTGAATTGTTTTGATTACGTGTAATAGGGAATGTATGTGCAGATCTTTATGCAACCTACTGAATCGCATTGTTGTGCCTATTTGTCTGTCTAATTACATGCCAAATAATGTAGTGTGCACCTATATTTATTTTTTTTTTTTTTGTGAATATGTTGACATTTATCACACATTTAATTTATTTGGGTATTAAATTAATAGAATAGTTTGTGACTCACCTTCATTTCTGCTCTGTGGGGAATGTTTTTCTGCTTTGGATATTCTCATTACACATATGAACATGTGGGAGTTTCAGCTTTAAAGAAAATTATTAAAGATACGTACAAATACTAAAGCAAGAAAATGAAAAGAAACTAGGGCAAGATTGTCAATTCAATATGTTTAGGGAACAAAGCATATTTGGCTGCCCCTTCAGTGATTAAAAAATGAATTTTGTTAACATCTAAAAATATATTAAAATCATAATTTACAAATTTAAATATCAACCCTTATGGTAGATATAAACACTCGCATGACCAACTGGTTAAATCTTTGAATTTGAGTTTAATAGACATGAGTTCCCCTCTCAAAGTTGTATGTTATTCATAAAATATCAAATGAATAAATATATTAACAGATTGCTACACTTGAGTTTTGAAAGTAATGCTTAAACTAACTGAAAATATTTGTCATTTTGTAGTCAAAACTAATTCAAAAGTTAACACAATGTAACAATTGTAGTTAGGTGATAAATGTGTCAACAATAATTATATAAAATAATCCCTAATTTTTATTAAGTAAGAGAGAGGTTTGTGCCCGACTTGATATTGGTGCAAGGGTGACATGTTATGGAGCAAATAAGCTACGTCTCTATTTATATATGAAACATATTCAAATATACATATGACTTGAGATTGTTTATCTGAAACATTCTATAAAATAATTGCTTATACTACATAATTTTATAATTTTTAGATTTTATCTAGGTTCGAAATTCTCTAGAAGGGAGCTTTTCCACAATTGCACACTATAAATCTCTTACACTTAAAAAGATCAAATGCTTAATTAATTGGTTGAGCAAGAGTTTGTTAATACTCAATGTAGTTCAAATAAATGTCACAAAATGGATAAATTAACATAATGAATGAAATCATTAATTCCTAGCATAAGATAATTCCACCTCTTGAACTGGTATCCTTCACTTACAAGCAATTCTACATGTCGTGTTACTAACATAATAACATTTCACCCACGACAATAAATTATATTGTCTCGGTTTTGGAGTGTAAGTTTTAATTCACTTGCATTTATTGATAAATTAATCTAAGTGACCATCTTTAAATTTCTGTAGCGTAAAAGGTAAGAAAACAATAAAAAAAAGTTGAGATAATAAATTTGTGAACCCAGATCAATTCTCAATAACCTATGTATGAGGTGGGTTATGTTACTGGACGTACAGTGAACGAATTATACAACTCACCGATTACCCTTTTAATGTCAAACCTTAAACCCACGTAGATGCATATTTCTTTTTTTTATCTATGAGCCACCATTATTTTCAAAATTACACATCTATATATTAAACCGTCACAATCATTTAATATTGTATCACATTAACTATAAACTTTTACTAGATGGATTTAACTTTTCACTGTACCATTAACAATTAGTTCGGTTAATAAATTATAATTAACAAAATATCATAATGGAATGATAGGCAAAGATTAAAAATATCTTTTATAATAATGTGATTTGATTGGTACGTAAATAGTTTGAAATAAATTTGGAGTGGAGGTCGAAAGCGACCAAAGAGAAGGGTGTGAAAATAAATTGGGGAAAGCGAAGAGCCGTTACTACAAAAAAAAAACACATTCTATTCCATTGCAACTATCAAGTCAGATATTAGCCTCCACGTCATCGGAATCCTCTCCTTGTCCTCTTTTCACTTACAAATAATTAAACGCGTTCTAAAAATTTACGATCGGTACCAATTAATTTCTGACTAGTTCTTCCGATTAACTTTTTGTTAATTTTTTATTAATCTTTAAAATTTGACGTATCTTTTGATTAATTCCTGAAAAGGTCATGTCCGTCCGACTAGTGCCTAGCGTGTTTTAAAACATTGCTTATAATGAATCACGCCTCGTTGAGATAACATACTTAATTAGAATAAAGATCAACTAAGGCTTGTCGAATGAATATGAAGGGAGATGCACATTGTCTTTATCTTCACCCAATTCTTAGAAAAAAAATTCAACATTGTTAGGTCATTTTCAACCCAACTTCACATTTATAATCAAATGTTATATTTATCATCACAAGTTGGGTAAAGTGGTAAGGAGTTCACTTAATACATATGAGGTAATTGTTAATATCAATTTCAACATGCACACCAAATTTGTTGAATAATAGTATTATATTTTATCTTATCTTGATTAGAGAAAAAAATGAAGATAACTAAGCGTGTCTAATTTTGAAATAGTAGCATTTGAGTGTTTTGCTTTAGGACAAGAAGAAGAAGGAAATTGAGGCATGGTAGACAAAAGAATCCAAGAAGGAAAAAAGTAGAAAGGAAGAGAGCAGTAGAGACTAGAGAGAGTGGTGAAAAAGTGGCCTCAATAACAAAGACAAGTACTTGGAGACACACCCACCTCCCACCATTTTGCTTTTGTGCAGACATTGTTTGTTCCATTGGAGATAGAGCTCCTCCATTTTCTATACCCAAAGTTATGAAACTAAAAAAACTCATAGATATATATGGATCAACTATAGAACTCGATTTATCGCAACAAAGTACGTTTTGTAATAAATAAACAAACATACACATACTCGTATTTACTATTTATTAAAAAAAATCAAATATATATTAATCATTTTAATCTCAAACTTATCGATAACCACTATTTTCTTTTACACAAGTTGAATCACAACACAATCGCGAAGACCAGCGAAAACTACAAAATACGAGAAATTTCGTCGATGTTGAAACGAAAATTACAAAACGGGAGGGGCTGACTTTTGGATTATGTAATTTTTTATAATCTAAATGTCAAACCAGAATTAATTAAGTGAACCAAATCAAATCAAGATTAATTAAATTTAACCAAAATTAATCAATTTGGACCAGATTAAACTGAATTTGATTTAAATCTGTCCGATTGATCAGTTTTGAGCGAAACATTGTCAAAAAAATCATAATATATTGCCTATACCCAAATGCCAATACCAACCCTAATTACCCAAAATTTCAAATTATATTTATATATATAATCTCCCTCTCTGTTGCTTTGGGGGAGTGCAAGTAAGTGCAAGTGCAAGCTTGCCTCCCAACTTTCAAAGCCTGAAAAGAAACACAAAAGAATTGCTGTACCCCTCTTCAAAAATCTGCTCATTACCCATAAAACCCATCACACACATGCTTCTACTTGTCACTCCCATCATCACCACCACCACCACCACCACCACCACCACTAGTAGTAGTAGAACCATATAGCCTCTCTTCTTCAACCTCTCTCTCTCTCTCTCAGTTTCCTCTGTTTTCATCAAGATGATCAGTCTATCTGATTTCTACCATGTGATGACCGCCATGGTCCCGCTCTACGTCGCCATGATCCTGGCGTACGGCTCGGTGAAGTGGTGGAAGATCTTCACCCCCGACCAGTGCTCCGGCATCAACCGGTTCGTCGCTCTCTTCGCCGTCCCTCTGTTGTCGTTCCACTTCATCTCCTCCAACAACCCCTACCAGATGAACTTCCGCTTCATCGCCGCCGATTCCCTCCAGAAGCTCATCGTCCTCGCCGTGCTCGCCGTCTGGAGCCGCCTCAGCAGCCGAGGGTCGCTCGAGTGGTCCATCACGCTCTTCTCCGTCGGGACGCTCCCGAACACGCTCGTCATGGGGATCCCGCTCCTCAAGGGGATGTACGGGAGCGATTCCGGGAGCCTGATGGTGCAGATCGTGGTGCTCCAGTGCATCATCTGGTACACCTTGATGCTGTTTCTGTTCGATTACCGAGGCGCGAGGCTGCTCATCTCCGAGCAGTTCCCGGACACCGCCGGGGACATTGTCTCGATCCACGTCGACTCCGATATCATGTCGCTCGACGGGAGGCAGGTTCTGGAGACCGACGCCGAGGTCAGGGACGACGGGAAGCTCCACATCACCGTCAGGAAATCGAACGCCTCCAGATCCGACGTCTTCTCCAGGAGGTCCCAGGGGCTCTCCACCACTCCACGGCCGTCCAACCTCACCAACGCCGAGATCTACTCTCTGCAATCCTCCCGAAACCCTACCCCGAGGGGCTCCAGCTTCAACCACACCGACTTCTCCATGCTCGCCGGCGCCGGCGCCGCAGGCGGCGGCCGGAACTCCAACTTCGGCGCCAACGACGTCTACGGCTTCTCCGCCTCCCGCGGGCCCACCCCGAGGCCCTCCAACTTCGAGGACGACGGCGTCGCCAACAGCAACAACAAGAATCGCGTGCATTACGGTAACGGCAATAACGGCACGGCGCATTACCCGGCGCCGAATCCGGGGATGTTCTCGCCGACGGGGTCGAAGAACGTGGCGAAGAGGCGCGAGGAAGGAGGAGGCCAGAAGGACCTGCACATGTTCGTGTGGAGCTCGAGCGCGTCTCCTGTCTCCGACGTGTTCGGGGACAAGGAGATGAGGCTCGCTGTGTCTCCTGGAAAAGGTATATAGTATTCTATACATACATACATACATACATACATGTGATTGTAGATATGAATGTGAAATTGATTTTATTGAAATTGCAGTGGAGGGACAGAGGGAAGGGCAGGAGGAGTATAGCATGGAGAGGGGTGAGTTTAGCTTTGGGAACAGAGAGGGCCAGGTTGAGAATGGTGAGGCCAAGGTTGGTGGTGGTGATGGAAAGCCCAAAGCCATGCCTCCAACAAGTGTGATGACTAGGCTCATCTTGATCATGGTTTGGAGGAAGCTCATCAGGAACCCAAACACCTACTCCAGCTTGATTGGACTCACTTGGTCCCTTGTTTCTTTCAGGTAATTTCTTTGATTAATTAAGAACTAGTGATCAATTAGTCTTAATTTGTTGTTTATTGATTAATTTGTTTTGTGTTGTGTTGAAGGTGGAATGTGGAAATGCCAATCCTGATAGCAAAGTCCATCTCAATATTGTCAGATGCAGGGCTTGGCATGGCCATGTTCAGTCTTGGTCAGTGAACAGTAAAACACTAAACACACCATTGTTGTTTTTTGCTTTTCTCTCTTTATGTCCTGGTGGTGGTGGTAATGATGATTATGATTCCCTTGTCACTTTTTCATTATTAAATGTTTTAAAGAAAGCAAACAAAGTAAATATGCAAACAGTGTGAGGTCATCATAGTGTGTTTGCAGTGTTGGGTTTTGTGGTAAAAAGAGGATTTTTTTTCATTAGCTGTTCTCTCTTTGGTTTGTTTTGTTGCTAATCAAAGCCTCTCTCATGCATGCCTGGTTGATGGGATGTTTAGTTTAGTGGTGGTGGTGGTGGTGATGATGAAAGGTCTAATATGAAATGAAAAGACTGACAGTGGTGTGAGGGAGTGGAGATTTGGTGGGTGGATACTGGATAGTGCTTGCCATGCTTATACTCTCTCTCTCTCTCCTCTGTGTTGGTATGTTACAGAGATAAAAGATAGATTTGAAATTGATGAAATTGGTGGGCACATTGTGCAGGACTGTTCATGGCATTGCAACCAAGGATCATAGCATGTGGGAATTCCGTAGCAACATTTGCAATGGCTGTGAGATTCCTCACAGGACCAGCTGTAATGGCAGCTGCTTCCATTGCTGTTGGCCTCAAGGGTGTGCTCTTACACATTGCCATTGTGCAGGTCTGTGTCTCTCTGTCTCTTGCCTCCCCCATATCCGACACTTACCATTTCCTTCCACACTCTACTTTTACTGTTTGCATTTATTCCAAGAAAACATTTTCTTTATCATCTTAATTACCCTACTTTATTATCACATCCATAATCTTTCTGTAAACCCAACCTAACCTAACCACTCTAGTCAAGACCCAACAATACTAGGAAATGGCCTTTCCCAAACTATTGTGCTTTACTTTAACCAAAAAATAAGGCTTCTTTGCTTAAGCACTGCTTGATTCTGAAATGAGAGATGTTAATTAACTTGCAAACAAGAATTTGTGACAATTTATTGTTAGCCATGGATAGAAGGTAGATAACAAAGAAATATGACTTTGAATATTTTTGCTTAAGATTGTGAAATGAGAGATGTTAATTAACTTGCAAACAAGAATTTGTGACAATTTATTGTTAGCCATGGATAGTAGGTAGAAAACAAAGAAATATGACTTCTTTGAATTTTTTTGCTGAAGATTGTGAAATGAGTGCTATTAATTAACTTGAAAACAAGAATTTGTGATAATTTATTGTTAGCCATGGATAGAAGGTAGAAAACAAAGAAATATGACTTCTTGGGATTTTTTTGCTTAAGATTGTGAAATGGGTGCTATTAATTAACTTGCAAACAAGAGTTTGTGATAACTTATGATAAATTATTGATAGATATGGATGAGTACTGGTAGAAGGTAGAAAACAAAGGTATATGCATCATTGCTAACATGTTTGCTTGTTGCCAAACAAAAACAGGCAGCTCTTCCACAAGGGATTGTCCCCTTCGTCTTTGCCAAGGAATACAACGTACACCCTGATATTCTCAGCACAGGGTAAGCTTATGTTTATCGTTTCATACCCACGATTTGTAATGTTGTTTATTGTAATCTTGTGGGATTGAATTGACCCGAATTTGGAATCTTGCAGTGTGATATTCGGAATGTTGATCGCCCTGCCAATCACTCTTGTGTACTACATTTTGTTGGGGCTGTGAAGTGATGGAGAATTTTCCCAAGATTGTTGTGCATCATTCATCTTAGCTCGTCGAGCTAGCTTGGTGTGTGAAGAACAATCCAGAGATGATTAAATCCATTGATACGGGCGATTGAGAGATATGGGAAACCAACGAAATATGAATCGTTTTTATGAATTTCTTGTAGTCAAAGTGTAAAATTATGTTTGTAGTGATCCCGTAATTTATAGAAGAATGTTTCCGTAGCTTAATGGTATGTTTCATCTATTTGGTGAGTACTTGAATTTTACTGTCAGTCTTTATGAGATACTTGTCTTCTAAGTTTTGTGGAGGGACAATTTACTGCTCATACAATTGTTTGGTAAAAAGCCAAAAATGGGTGTTGAAGAAAATAGATTAGTAATTGATTAGCATAATTTAGGGGAAGTGAGATTTTTTGTGTGATTATTTTATTGTGGTGTGTGACAATAAGTAAGAGGATATATACATATATACTTTTGGTGAGCATGCTTTTACAATGTAAATGATGATAGTGGAAAAAAGGGACCCTCCATTAGTAGATAGGTTTAATTTGAAAATGACCCCTTTAGAATATCGGGGGACATTGGTCACATCAAACCTTCTTCTCCTTTTCCCCAACCCTTTTTCTCCATCTCTTTGTTCTTTTTTAGTTTCACATAAATATATTAAAATCTTCTATTCACACCTTTCCTTTTCACTCTTGGATCTTTCTTGGTGAGGTCCTTTTGCACTTCCAAAATCATGGATTAACCCATCTTTTAGAGGCTCACTAGTCACTACCATGTTCTAGTGACATGAACCCTTCCTTGTTTCCATGAGGTGTTTTTTTACAATAATTTAAATGATAATAAAAAGGGAAAACTTTATATGTATATACTTAAAATTAGTTTATTATCACGTAATTTTTCTTAAATTTTTATTTCACAGTGAGCCTTTCTTATAGTTGTAATTTTTTCAATGCCATTATCTTCTATTAGATATTAATATTAAAATAATTAAAATACTTCTGCATTTGTTTTAAAATTTCAATTTGTGCCAATTGTGACCCCTCTCTCTCACCCTCTCTTCTCTCTGAAATACCCATAGCACGAGGATTCTATCTCTAACACATCATCTTAATCCCAAATTCAATTACAAAACCCTATAATTGAACAGAACCATATCACTGTACATGTGTGGAAGCACCTGGCTCCTCCCTACTTCGACTTCACCATTGGTGACACTGACACATCGCCGTCACAGCAGTACCAATGCAGCAACCCACCCTATATATTTTTTCTCCTTTAATTAGGGTTCAAACATGTTGATTTATGGTTTCAATTTGAATGGTCTAAATATATTGTTTTAAAGATTTAAATTTCCTTGAAGTGTTCACATTTTATCAGAGCAGGGATTCAGATTAACTTAATATAAACTCAAATATATTTATTATGTTAGGTTGGGCCAATGTGGTAACTTGTTCGAGCTCAAAACCGGGTTGAACTCAGAAAATATATTTCAAATTAATGAGGTCGGGGTCAAGACATGCATCTCGAATCCACTACCTCCACCGGCGTGGGTTCGAGAATACTGGCCGAGGAAACCAACCCGCCTCATGTTTTTTCCTACTCACACAATATTCTATGTCGAGTTGTAAAGTACCATCAATATATTTGATATTTGTCAACTCTCTGCGATTCAGACTTTCATGTTTTACGATAGAAAATCTATTAAATAATAAGCTTTGATCCACTCTCACAATACAGTAAATTAATTATAATTTACAACTTGAGATATAGTTATTGTAGTGTTATGAGATATAGAACAGAAGAAGAAACAAAGGCAAAAAAATGTAAAAGAAAAGGGAAGCAAGAAGAGCAGTGAGGTCTTTATCATAATATTGAGATTGAAGCTTTTTGCTATTTGTTGCTAACGTTATTTAGTGTCTCCCACTCGCTTATGTTGGGTCGGCCCTTCCCGAGACAACTCTTTGTGCATGCTTTTGTCCAATACCTACTTGAACTTGACCCTTTTATTTTTTTATATTCTTTTTTGTTATCATGCACAATTAAATAATAAAACCCAATTAATTAGTTACGTGCTTATTCAAATGAATGAAGTAACATCCTCTGATTGGTCGTTTTAGTTAATCAGAGATATGGGTATTTTTTTCTATTACTTAATGTGTTTTCTATTGTTTGGACATTTAGCATTTGTTTCTCTAAGCATTATTCGTAAAATTCATGTGTACCTAACGTTAGTACCATCACTGTCTCGTCCACGTGACGGTGGAATTGTATTTGGCATCGTCCACTTCGTCCTATTAAATGGAGTTGTTGATGGTGTTAATGGCTAAACGATAAAAACGTATTGAGTATCTAATTGGTTGTGTATAATAATGTTGTTAATTATTCAGCACAAGTTAATAATGCTTTGGAGGATTGTGTTAGGTTAGATTGTTGTTAAATTATTGGGTTTTGGTGATTAAAGAACTATGTGAGGATATTTTGGTTCATAGACTATGGTTGGGAAAGAGATGGAGCAATTTTGATATTTGGGTAAAATCATGAGTATTTTTATGATTTATGAAAGCATGATTTTGATGAAATGTGATTTGAATCGAGATTAAATTCACTTTGACCGGGGTTAAGAGGATATCGTCCGTTGTCTAGGGTGTCGGGAGCACAGTCTCATAAAATAATGGTCTCGTCGATTGATGACTGATGAACGTGGAGGGTCCTTGATCTAACGTATGTTATATATTCGGAATTTGGTGGTTTAGTGTCTGAATCTAACCTAAGCCTTCTTGTTAAGTTGGGTTTCATGTTTTCTTTTCCGTATTATATGTTGATAACATAAAGGGTAAATTGTGAAAAGTGATGGTGTACTATTTCAGTTTTGCAAACAATATTTGTGTACTTTTATTTATACGATAATGAATGTGAATTCACTCTTTTTTTGTTGCAAAATGTATACTTTTGTATATAAACGATGATAATGTTTGAAATGAAACTTTTTTTAATCAATATATAAAATTATTTTTCAACTCGAGCTCGTCGTTTTTTCTCTTCACTTAAAACTCGTCTAGATCTGAAGTCTCATAGACATACATCTATAACATGCAAAAGAATAAAAAAAATAAGGTTAACTTAAATTGAAAAAAAAACTATTTTAATTTTTTTAAAAACGATTTCAAATGCATTTTTATCATTTTTGGATGGAAACACATTTTGCAACAAAAATGATAAATACAAACATTTTATCCAATTTATCATATATATATATATATACAAACATTTATCCAATTTATCATATATATATGTGTGTGTGTGAATAAATACATTATATTATGTAACCTAGTCGAAGTACTTGAGTGATTTAGTGATCTGATCTCTCTCAAATTCAATAATATAATTCCTCACATTTACTTGTAGACATAGTCGAGACATTCTCGACAAACCAAATTAAATCTATCCTTGAACTTAGTGAAAGCCTGGTTAAGATTGTGTTCCCTGAAGACTTCAGTTCCAAGGTTGTGGGCTATGTTCTTAGGAAACCAAAACAGATCATGAACCAGACTAGCCCAATATTGAGCCCAACATAGGAAAGGCCCATTTAACCAATAACCCACACTGACTGGGCCTTATGGCCAGTCTATAGCCAGAACCAGCTCTCGGGTTTCATTTCTTCGGGCCAGTATATTGCTTGCTTCCATACAGCCACTTTTTTTATCAGCCCATATACTACCATATGTTATTTTCACATGAGTGTTTGAATTTACGCACAAAACTCGTTAGTAATCAAAATTGATGCATATAGTACAAGAAAATTGCACATACATATTCTCATAAAGGCAAAGTCAGCTACAAACAATTAAAAAAATGTAACACGTCAAAATTGTAAAACATGTAGTGCAATATTGTAGAACCATGTAGAATATGTAGTACAATATTGTTAAAAAAACATGTTGGACCTATGCAGAATTGAAGCCACGTAGAACATGCAGTGCAATGTTGTAGTGCAATGTTGTAGAACATGCTCGACCCTGCCACGTGTCGCATGCTGAAATAACGTAGTCATATATCCGACGGTTCTACATGAGTTTTAATGTTTTGACATTTTTGGGGGTTTGTAACCGAGTGTATCCCTATTCTCGTATTTATTTATCATCTACTAATGTATGTTATATATGCAAATCCTAATGTAACCTTAGTACCTATATATGTAGCTTATATATATATATATATTATACTCCTCGTCAATATTATTTACAATCAATAATAACACAATATTATTTCTAATATGGTATCAGTGGAAGGTTTAAATCCTAAACTTTTTTATATCTTACGTGGTCAGAGTTCACGCTGCTTCGCTTCCAATTCACGATGTTGCTTGAAGACCTCCTGTTGTTGAGATCTACTCCAAATCACCTCCAAATCCATGTGCATCAACTTATCTATTTCGACCTCTTCAAATCAGACCACTTCAGGATAACTTTTGACAACATCGCTAGCGCGTCTGTACCTAACATGTATTTTCCAGCCGATCTGTGCTGGACACGCTCACCGGAGCCGCCCACACGCGACCACGCACCTCACGCGCCAGCACGAGTGCGCACTTCACATGTTTGCGCGCCATACGCACCCCAAGAAATTTCTCTTTTTTCTTTTCATTTTTCCGAATTTCATGTTTTTTTCTAACAAATTCTATTGTTGTGATGGAGAAATCTGACATTTCAAACCTGATTTCTAAGGTGTTTGTTAGTTTTAATTACATGTTGTGAGTTAAGAAAACGATTAACTTGCTTCGGGGCAAAAAATTGTGGGTAAATGTGACTAATAATGTTTTCAATGATCGATTTGATGAATGGGACACTAATAACCATCAAATCCTTACATGGTTCTGAAATACTTGCAACCCATTTGTCAAATCTCACATTGGTCTATTTGATACTGCCAATGAGGTCTTGTTGCATCTAGAGAAGCTCTACTTCACCACTGATGTTACTCATCAATATCAACTTTTTGGTCGTTTCCACCAAATGAAACAATAATCCGGACAATCCATCTCTGAGTTTCTAGCTCGAATACAGACTATTTGGGATTAACTGGCTGCCTCCGAACCCAAATGGACGAACTCTAAAAATTTATTTATCTTTGCTTAGTGTCAGGATCGCCTCAAGGTTATGCAGTTCTTTTAGGTTCTACGATTTGAGTTTGAGTCTGTTCGCAGCTCATTATTACACAACGATCTCTTTCCTGTACATCAGGGTTCTCCGAGGTTTTATCTGAGGGGACTCATTTTACTGGTATGTCATCACACCTTCCTGTTGATGTTTTTTCCACAACTAATATTGTTTCTGTTCCCTCCCCTTCATGGTAAACCATCAATATGCTTTGGGCCCACCACGAAATTGGGCCTAGTATATTAATATACAATGCTCACTTTAAAAAATAAATAAAAGGGTCAATCTTATATGAGTTTTTTCTCTCCCAAAATGAGGGATCTAAATTTTTTTTCTCATTTCTAAGTCTTGTTTTAGATCTCAACAAATGTTGAGCAGAACCTGAACAGGAAAAAAAAAACGAAAACCCAGAAGAACATGAGAGTGATAATGTCCTAGGGTTCAACACTTCAACTTGTTAACTAATATATGGGTATTGGGCTGATCCAAAATGAAAGAAATATTGGGCTGACATATATGGGGTGCGGGCGACGTAGTTTTGGCCGCAGCCTACACTGCATAGCTGCGGCCTATTAAGTATGTGCACCTGGTTGCGGGTCGGGTGGATTTTACAAGCGAATTAAGTCGGTGACATTTTGTTCCACACCCATTATGATCTTCATTATGTACTCATCGGTACATTTCAACCTCTCCTCTCAAACATCAACCATGTGAACCAAAGGGCTTATACGGATCACAACATGACATGAACGAATCACTCAACATTTACAAAAACACATAAAAAGCTCCGCAACTTTAAGGTAAGAGATTGATCAACATCACATGAATATAATTGAATCTCACCTACCCAAAACCCATGTGAATGTCTCTACCCAGTGTCAGTGATTGGATCACACTCTACGCTACCAGACAACAACACCTTTTGTCTCATAGTTTAACTCCATAAACCCTATTCTACCCTCTCATTCGAGGCCGTATGTCCTATGTCGGATTCTTTCAAGGGTAGAAAAGTCTTTTCATTTCATCTTTATTTTGGTGCTAAATATCAAAGCACACGTGTCATGCATCCAATCTCTGACAACTTGGGTCCATGCACGTATGAAGTAATGAAAGATACGTGAGAAAAAATAATTGTTATTTGTTTGGACACTAGTTTCACAAGATTTTAAGATATTGGACTTTGGTTCTATGAGAGAACATAAATATTAAATGGGCTCGCTCGGGTACGTGTATAAAACGTACAATTATAAGGATACTATATATAATAATATTATTATATTAATTAATATCCTCGGATCTCTAAATGCACCACCAATCTTGCTTTTTTTTATATCATTTTGTTCAAATTTATAAGAAATTGAAAAAAAATCAACACCAACTACAAGACAAAAATATTGTGCCTTTATAATACTTTTTAAAAATATTTTGCTATGAATTCAATAAATTGAGACACGTACTTTCTTGCTAGAGGCGGTGTATTGAAACATATTGATAGGTGCATGAGATGAAAAGAAAGAATTACATCATATCCTAAATTTATTTTTAATTTTTTTTCATCCTATTCACAACGGGTTCGAAATTCAGACTTATCTATTAATAATGTGAGGCTCAAACCATTGCGATGTCCTCTCGAAAAAAGAACATATTATAATGGGCAATTAATAATGTATTATGAAATGAAATATATGTAGGAATGACTAAAACTTTTTTATGTATTGTAGAAAACAATTGGTTTAATTTATGAAACATATGCTAATTAATAAATGTCTTTTTGTAAAAAGTTTATTGATAAATCGATTTGTGAAGGTTTGGGAGACTAATTAAATATTGACCCAATGACCCATCTTGTAATCCGCAATTTATGAAAATAATAGTTTTTCTTAATTCATATACTTTTATAAATTATTAAACTGAGTCCGAGTAATTATTTTGTACTAAATCATATAAAATGTTGGGAGCTTCACAATATTGAAGATGGCACTGTTTAATTTAATCCATAATAATAATAATATCATTATTATTTTTGAAAAGAGACTATATATTAACTCTTGGGAATTCTTCAAAAAAAAAAAAACTCTTGGGAAAGCTAAGGCACAAATTGAAGTAATATTTACGAATAGGCGATGAGTAATTGAACGATGATTGGTGGATGAGTTGATTCTCAGTGGGGCCACGTGGATTCAGATGAGGAGATTACAAAATTGCATGATGGAGACAAGTGGACGGCTAAGATGGCCCGGAGCTTACGTGGCTGGGCCCCACATATACTATCACTCTTCGCAGCTTCTCACTTTCCACAGCCAAAGGTCGCGGCCACACTAAATCCATGATTTTTACAGCTTCTCACATGTGACATGTCCATGATTTTATGTGTCATCAAAAAGTTTTATTATACTAGTTTTCTTACAAACTCTCATTTCACTGTATTTTTATAAAAATTATCGGCATTCGCGAGGTTGATCTCTCATTTTATGTATCGTCCATTTTTGGTTACATTCTACAACTCATTTTACAAACTGTCGGCATTTGAAAGGTGGGGATGGCACCGATGGTGGGATCTCTTAAGATGCGCGGTTGATCCACATCACTGGAGATGGTTTTTGATTTTGGTGGTCGTCTCGAGGAAATCGGGAGGAATGGTTACACTGATTTGGTTTCATTTTGTATTTCAGAAAAGAGAAGGGGAATGAGAAACGTAAATCTAGGTTTATGACATGTTTAGATTTACTGATATACCTCTTATAGTGTCATTGTATTTAATTTATCAGTGAAGTTGAGTAAATTAGAGAACCATTGATCTAATATCATCATTCGAATGGTATTAGTTCTTAGGTTTCTACTATTATCATGATTTTCACCGATTGTAACTTATAAAAATGAGATATTAAATTTTAACGGTCACACTTATTGTCATTGTAATAAAAATATTAAATAATTCAAAATATTGATAGTATTCTATTCAAAGGATTATTGAGGTAAAAACCATCTCTCATGGTGCAAATTAGGAACTAATTTCAATTGTTGAATTAATGATAAATGATTTTAGGTTAAAATGCAAATGAGTAAACTTAACTATCAGTCACAAACAGTTAAATTTTAGATGAAATAATCATTCTACTCTTATTTTACTTTCCAAATTTCTAACTCATGTCATCTTCAACACCTCTCTTTCTCTCCTAACAGCACCCAAAAAACATATAGTACAAGGAACTTCTGGGTTTTCGATGGTATTCATATTTGCACAAGTTTTGTAAGCGTCACATAAATTTGGCAATGACATATTCATATGTATCAATTTATTTCCACAACAGGGCCCGCAACAATCCCAAACACGGGCCACCCCGTAATCATCGACGTCGACTTTCCCCTCTCGTCTGACCTATTTTTGACGCGTCCACTCTTCGCCACTGTGGGACGGCCTCATTTGGGCTAGTAGCAGATGCAATTTCGATTCTCGCTCCAACAGAAAGCCCGTCCACAAAACTTGTGAAATTTCATTTTGTTTGTTCGACGACCACGTCCACGAGACCGTAAAGTCTTGAGAACCAATTATCACTTCTGAGCGAATATATAACCAGAACAAAAATAAAAGGGAAAGAGAATCTAGAGAGATGGAGATAAATGGTATGGAGAGTGTGTATGTGTCACTCTCTGATCATATTTTTTGTTTTGTTTTACATGCATATGGAGAAGTCAAAATTGGAATTTAAATCGGCGTATGGTAATGTCGGTTCACAATTTTTTACTAATCATGTATGTTGAATTCAGAATTCAATCTAGGGCTGTGAATCTGTCCCTTTAATCATCTACAAGAACTCGTCGAAATTGACAATCCCTATGCGAGCCCCAACGGGTCAGCACCAACCTCAGCTCCTCGTCGGTGATGAATCAACCGTCGTTCTAGTCGAACACCTTGAACACATCCATCATCTCATTCTTCGGGACCTCGTCGTCGTCGTCCATGATTTTTATTGTTTTTTTGGCAATCAAACTATCAAAGTAGACTTTTCTTACTAGTTTGTGTTTGGAAGGATTTTGAACACGGTGTCCTTGTTTGTGAGATGCTATGAGAAAGATAAATATCATATATGAGAGAAAAGATAGAAAATAAAAAATTAAACATGTGGATAAGGAATCGGTCAGGTTTACCCAACTCGACCCAATAAACACCCCCTAATAAAAATTATTCAGAAAGAGAAAAACAAAGTAAATCACGTGCAGACACATATACGTTGGTTCTATAATTGGTATATATTTAAAGGTTAATCCTTTTCATTAATGACTTGATTTCCTATTAATATATTTTCCTACAAACTCAAATATCAGCTCAATCATTATATTCTATATCATTAATTTTTATATTACAATAATTATGATGATTATTAATTCGTTTATCATACTTATTTCAAAATATTTATTTATTTACAAAAATAAGATAGACATTTTAAATAGGATGATAAGACGCAAGTTTTCTCTATATAATAAGATGCGAACCATAAGCAAATTCATCAACCAGCCATAGTCAGTGAGTGGCAGAGACTCTGGGAGACTCCATTTCTCATCTTTGTGTGTGTGTGGGTGATGCAGCAGAAGGGTCTCTCTCGTAACCGCAGATCCAGGAGCTTCTCTAGATCTCGCATTGCCATTGAAGGTTCTTAGTTCAGAGACCCATCTCCTTTCCGATTCCTTCCCTTCCCTTACCCTGCCCCTGCAATTCAATCTCCTCTCTTTCTCGATCTCCATGGCTGCTCAGAGTGAGTCTCGGATCTTATTCGATTTTTCCGTTTCTGGGTTTTCTGGGTTTTGTCGCATTCATCGATTTTTGTTTTGATTGATTACAGGCGAAGAGCGTGAGGTGCAGAAGAGCTACTGGATGGAGCACTCTGCGGATTTGACCGTGGAGGCTATGATGCTCGACTCCAAAGCCGCTGATCTCGACAAAGAAGAGCGTCCTGAAGTAATTTCTCATCTCTCTCCGTCTTTTTATACTGATATGTAGTATTTGATCATTTTGATGTGATGTGTGTTTTGGGTCACTTCTAAAATTGTTAATTTGTGACCTCGAGGTTCTGTTTGAGTGATGTGAATGTGCACAATGGATATGATTTTTGTGTTATTTTTGCATCTCATAATTTTGGAACTGTGTGTAATTTTAATGGATTTGGGATCATATGAGTTATGTATTGTATTGAAATTTATTGGTTTAAGATTCTTTTTTTAACCTTTATGCCTTGTGTCAAAAAGGCTCTTACAATTCTCTTCTGGGATTACCAATTTTTAACAAGGAACTCGAGGGATCTGTAAAAATAAGTCAGCTGGGATTGTCCATTTTCACTTGGCCCGGTTGCTAGGGAATTTTTTTTAATTTTATTATGTGACGTGATGTGTATCTTGGGTCAATTCTAAAATTTTAACTTGTGACCACGAGATTCTATTTGGGTGATGTGAATCTGCACAATTGAAATTGTTGTAATTGGTGGGTATGATTTTTGTGTTCTTTTTGCATCTCATAATTTTGGGACTGTGTAATTTTAATGGATTCGGGATCATATGAGTATATGTTGTATTGATTTTTTTTTTGGTTTAAGATTCTTTTTTGAACCTTTATGAGTTGTATAAAAAGGCTCATGTATCACTCTGATGATAGTTTTATGTTGATAAAGCTTACAACTCTCTTCTGGGATTACTAATTTTGACAAGGAACTCAAGGGATCTGTGAAAATAAGTCAGCTGTGATTGTCCAATTTTCACATGTCCAGGTTGATAGTGATTTTCTTGAATTGTATGTTAAAGGTTTAACCTTTTGTTTTCTTCAAAAGATGTTTGACCCAAATTGCTCCTTTGTGTATCATTTTCTCCTTGTATTTACTTAGTGTTCATCTCCACATGGATTAATTGGAGTGAAAATACAGGTACTTTCACTGCTTCCACCGTATGAAGGCAAAACAGTGGTGGAACTTGGAGCAGGTATTGGTCGCTTTACTGGTGAATTAGCACAGAAAGCTGGTCAGGTCATAGCTCTAGATTTCATCGAAAGTGTTATCAAGAAGGTAATTTTGATTTCTCACACTCACAAAGCTAATTGGATTATAAATGTGAAAGTGGAAGAAATGAGACTTATTGGAACCTGTTACTTTAAATACATGCAGAACGAATGCATTAACGGGCATCACAAGAATGTCAAGTTTATGTGTGCTGATGTTATATCGCCAGACCTGAACTTCCCTGAAGAATCAGTGGATCTGATATTCTCGAATTGGCTACTTATGTATCTCTCAGATAAAGAGGTAATGTTTTCCTTAGAGGTTGCTCCCAACATAAACTCTAGGAGTATGTTAGTCAAGCAGACTATGCTACCATGGACTTGAGTCTTTACCGACCATGGCTTTTATTCTCCAATTTCCATTCAGTTTTCTCTTTCTTGTTTGATACAGGCTAATAACCTTCTGTGTTATCATTGCAGGTAGAGGATTTTGCACAAAAGATGGTCAAGTGGGTTAAGGAAGGAGGGTATATCTTTTTCAGGGAGTCTTGCTTCCATCAGTCAGGAGACTCTAAGCGAAAAAACAACCCAACTCACTACCGGGAGCCCAGATTCTACACCAAGGTTTGCTGGCTGCCTAAGATCTAATCATTATCACACATTTTATGCATAGCTCAGATTTGTTGACAGAATATGTTTAGCATGTTAGTCCTCGTGCAAGTAGGGTGTATATTATACCATAACCCAAAGGTTATAGATTGGGACCAAAATTGATGAGACTTGAAATTTGGCTGTTGTCTTAATTAGCGAGACCATGTCTCAAACAAACTCTCTTGGCTGAAGTTTTTTATCAGCAAAATATAAAGATTTGGCTCAAGATATCCCTTTATAAGAAGAAGGTAGGTTTATTTTTGCCACTTGACCCAACATGAGTTTGTAGAGAGAGAGAGAGAGGCCTAACATGAGTTGGTAAAGAGAGATCAAAGAGGAGAGATACCACGGCTAGGACTCGAACCCTGTCCCCTAGGCCACAAGTTCAAGTCCTTCACCAGTTGGACAATATCATTATGCCATTTCGTTCTTAGTTGTTTGGTTGTGGACTCATTTGGTGGAAGTTTTGAATTTGATTTACAGTTACTTCAACCGTCTGTGATTTTTATGTGCAAATTACAACCCAGATATGACTTCTACTTTGGAAACATATGTCTTCTGAAAATTGATAATCAGAGCCATTTAAATATGTTTCTCGCTATATTGCAATTGCAGATCTTTAAAGAATGTCATGTTTCTAATGGTTCGGGGAATTCCTTTGAGCTCTCATTTGTTGGTTGCAAATGCATTGGAGCTTATGTGAGGAACAAAAAGAATCAGAATCAGGTAATTGCAACGTTCACTTTAGCTGATTAGATACTTTCAGTATCATCAGGTAAGTGACAATCCCAGGATGTTTTTATCATGCAGATTTGCTGGATATGGCAGAAGGTTAAATCACAAGATGATAAGGGATTCCAGCGATTCTTGGATAATGTTCAGTACAAATGTAGTGGCATATTGCGTTATGAGCGAGTCTTTGGACAGGGCTACGTGAGTACAGGAGGAGTTGGTATGTCACACTTCTTTATGTCTAAAATATTGGTGTAGTTAAGAAATAAATAAAAAGCATGGCAATAAACATACTTAGCATAAATAATGGTTTTGTTTATAAGTTATCGGGACCCTTCCCTAAGGAGAAAGAGCCTTCACAAAAGCAGCCAGTGAGTGAATTAGGTTGCTAGACAGCAACTCAATATTACTCCATCCCAAGCATCCGTAAAATGGATGCACAAGAATAAGTGCTAAATTTCCAATTTAGTCCATTAGTTAATTATCGATTACCAAAACTATCCCAATATAAGTTGGCCATAACAACTTTAGTAGTGGATTCGTAGCACGTGAGGGTAAATGATGGGAAGTCAAATACTAAAATTTGAATGCTTAATATTTGCAGACTCATATGAAACAATTATTATGGGATGGAGGGAAATCTTTTAGTCTTATTAGTACCTATATCAATGAGACTTAACTAAATAATTCCGCATCTACTAGTCATTTCCTAACTTTATGAATATTGTTCTTACTGTTTCAAGTCAATAATTAATTCTGAGCAGAAACAACCAAAGAATTTGTGGCAAAGTTGGACCTCAAGCCTGGGCAGAAAGTTCTAGATGTTGGCTGTGGCATCGGAGGAGGGGACTTTTACATGGCAGAGAACTTCGATGTTGAGGTCGTGGGCATTGACCTCTCCATAAATATGATTTCTTTTGCACTCGAACGTGCAATTGGACTCAAATGCCCAGTCGAATTTGAAGTTGCCGATTGCACCAAGAAAACATATCCTGATAACACATTTGATGTGATCTACAGCCGTGACACCATTTTACACATCCAGGTAAAAATTTAGTTTTGTTCCTTGCCATTTATGCATCAGGTTCCTATATATATATATGAATACTTTCTTGAAGCCTTACATTATATAGTTCTTCATCTTGCATACTATTTTTCTCAGCACTTATATTATCATTTATTTGGCGATGCTAAGTAATCTGACTTATTAGCATTATCTGAATATTTTGCTTGCGTATTTCAGGACAAACCCGCATTATTCAGATCCTTCTACAAGTGGTTGAAACCGGGAGGGAAGGTTCTTATCAGTGATTACTGCCGCAGTCCTGGAACTCCATCCTCAGATTTTGCAGAGTATATTAAGCAAAGAGGCTATGATCTTCATGATGTAAAATCATATGGCCAAGTATGTTAGAAAATCTGTTTTATGTCGCACCCTCCTCCCTATTATCATCATTTGCATTTCTAATGTTCTTTTATTCCGTCTCCCACTTTGAATCTCCATCAGATGCTTACAAATGCTGGCTTTGGTGAGGTCATTGCTGAGGATCGTACTGATCAGGTTTATTATTACACAAACCTATACTCATAAATTTATATTGATATGAAGCCTAAAATAAGTTACACTCGTGTTTCAGTTCATACGAGTTCTGCAGAGAGAATTGAATGCTGTTGAGGCCGAAAAGGATGCATTCATTCAAGATTTCTCCGAGGTGAATATTTCTTCCCATTATTCTTCACCCTGAAAGCATAGGTCACTCGTGTCCTCGTTTTAATTTTCCTTTTTTGTGATGGGAAATCTGTAGGATGATTACAATGACATTGTTGGTGGATGGAAAGCTAAGCTGGTAAGGACTTCTTCAACTGGTGAGCAGAGGTGGGGACTCTTCATCGCCAAGAAGAAATGATTTGCCTGTGAAACGCTGCGTTTTAGTAGAACCAGGTTCTAGCTGTTTTCATCATCAGTAATAAGAGAGAGGCAATAGTTGTTGGTTGATGAACTTGGATTTGCCTCTTCATGTGTTTCAAGCTTGAGTTATATGGTAGTCAAGTGTTTGTATTCTTGATCCTGAGATCAAAAATAAGATATTAAGTTGTCCCTTTGAATAAACCATTGTCCTTTATTGTGCTTCCTTGATTTATCATTTTATTTTAGGGTTAAATACAAAATGTGATTTTGTATTTTTTGTGTGTGCTTCATTGATTTGTCATTTCATTTTATGGTCAATTCCCAAAAATGGTTGCCTATTATTATATTTTTGCAGTTTGTAATTCTGAACTCCGTTAATTGCAACATTATATGTGAATTTATCATTTTTTTTTGTAAAACACATGTATTTTTTTCTTAAAATGTAATTACAAATAAAAATTTATAACAATTATATTATGTTAAAGAATTCAAATTTTTTTTTAAACTCGAGCTGGTTAATTTTTCTTCATTGGTGAAGCATCCCGTACTTGTAGTTCAATAGCACAAAATAAAATTTCTTTTAGAAATTATTATACTGAAGTCGGGAGATTTTTTGAAAATTTTTTTGGCAAAATTTTCATTTTTGAATGTATTAAAATTTTAATTTAAGGATCATTTTTGTCATCTTAAAAATGCACGTGTTTTACGAAAAAAAACTCACTTAAAATAAAAATAGTACAAAATCACTTTCTCAAAATTAACCACTTGTTTTAATTTGTTATTTAAAATGAAGTATAAATAAGTAGAATTTAAATAGTTGAAAACAACTTTATTTGTCCCATCGTGCAACCATGTTCATAATCATCATGATTGTGAAAAAGCAATCAGAATAACTTTTAGAAAGAAAAAGGACAAAATAGAAAATTGCTTAATGGGGGACAAGTGGACGGCTGTGATGGGCCCGGTGCTTACGTGGCTCAGCCCCACTGGTTTATGCTGATATCAGTTCCACATATTCCCTCAAATCATTTTTCCCTTCTAAACGAATGATTTAATTTCTAAAAACTTATGTATGTTAAATAGTTTGGACTTGACATGATCGTGTATACACCATATTTTTATTTTTATTTTCATCTGATTCTACTTGCATATCGGTCCTTTACTTGCTTTTATGCTTTGTTTTGTACTGCTACATTATTGTTTTGGAGATATTTTGATTATGAGATTTGTTTATTTTGTGCAAGCTGTGGAGAGGCCCTGCTGCTCAAGTGTTGGATTCTTGTCTTTCTTGGTACATCATGTATATAATTTATCTTTACTTTTGTCAAACGGAGAAATAAAGCGGCTCATGTAATGGCTGCAATGATTCGTTCGGGCTCTAAATGTGGGTTCGGAAACGGAGCCTTTCCGTTTTCCTTATCTTCTGTACTGATTGCCGAGGCTTGAGTTAATAATATGGTTCAAGTCTTTTTAAGAAAAAAACAATTAATAAACTAGTTATGTGTGATTTTGTGTTTGTGGCCAATAATGGTGGGAGAGAACCAGGTGTTATCAAGAAAAAACACATCACAAGAAAATCACATATACACAATAAAGCTCGCATCAAACTAAAATATTTAGTCTATAGGGTCTTTTGATGTGAGATCTAAACTCACGTCTAACAATAATATGGATTAATGTACATGACATGAAATTATTTAATGTGTTCCTTTCTATTTGAAATTATTTTTCTTGCATTATCCATGGCTAGCTTTTCATGTATTTCAAGGGTTAACATGTTTCTTGTGTATATTTATTTTGTTCTTAGATACAAAATCACACATTCCAATGCTTTTCTGTTTGTATTGTTGGAACAATTTGATCTTGAGTGGGTCCCATATTCAACTTGGATTGAATTATCAATTCTGGGTTTTAATTATACTCGTGGGAGTCATGGCTATTATATTATTTGTGTCATTGGTATTAGGAATTTAAGAGAGTGGCAAGCTTTAGTTTTTCTCTACAAAAACAGGAAGAGAACCATATAGATCACTCATTGTCCAGCCACAGAGAGTGAGCGTGCAACACTGAGTAGTTCATATATCAAATTTTAATTGATCACAGTGAAAGAGTTAGAGGTGCAGAGAAGAGCTACTATATGGAGCATTCTCCAGACTTGACTGTTGAAGCTGTGACAATCGACTCCAAGGCCATTGATCTCAGCAAAGAAGAGAGTTCTGAAGTAACATTTTCATCTTTCTCTCCATTTTTTTATATTGAAGTGTTGGGTTTGTGCTAAAGTTGCTAACTTTGTGACCTTGAGGTTTGTGGGTTTTAGTGATGTGAATGTGCAATCGAGATTGTTGTGTTGGGCATGTCCAGGCATGGTTTTTTTTGTATTTGTTTTTGCCTATCATCATTTTGAAAGTCTGTAGATTCAATGGATTAGGATCACACGAGTATATGTTTTTTTTATCAACAATAAACATGATTGTATTAAGGAAAAGAGAGATGATTTTAAAATGGGAAAAGAACAATACAACGAAATATGAAAGATAGAAATGAAAATAAAACTAAGGCAACGGGCCTAAGGAGTGACTTGGACAGATTATGCTTTATTTTCTGGCGGAAATCTGTTGAAATGTACAAATCATGTCCTCGTTCGCTGGCCGTAGAGGTGAAACCCATGCGTTTACAAAGTTCCCAGGATTTCTTTGCACTTGCAACGGGGTCAGAGTGGATTGGACTGCATGGATTCGCTAAAGGGGAGTATCTGTTGCATTGCATCTAATTGTGGTTTCTTGGTTTAAGACATCAGTTTGTATCTTGATGCTGTTGTTTTGGACAAAGGGCCAAGATACAACATGGATGATGGATTTATGTTGAAAAAGCTTACAATTCACTTTTGGGATCTTCCTTCTTCATTATGTGAATCATAATTAATCACAGGTACTTTCTCTTCTTCCGCCATATGAAGGTAAATCAGTGCTGGAACTTGGAGCAGGCATTGGCCACTTCACTAGTGAACTAGCTCAAAAAGCTGGTCAGGTTATAGCTTTAGATCCCATTGATGACATGATAAAGAAGGTATCTTCTTTCCAAACCTCACAAACCCAGTTGGTTGATGTATGGCAAAGTGGAAGTATGAAGCTCATTGGATTTTTTCCCTTCCATTTCAATACATGCAGAAGGAACACATTAATGGTCATCACAAGAATGTCAAGTTTATGTGTGCTACTGTCACATCACCAGACCTGAACTTCCCGGACGAGTCAGTGGATCTGATATTCTCAAATGGCCTACTTATGCCTCTGTCTGATAAAGAGGTAAATCTCTTCTTATAGCTTCAATTTGTCAAGTTCCAATTTCAGTGTTTTTTCCTTGTCATGTTGCTGCACACATACTATAAGCTTCTATGCTATTATTGCAGGTAGAGAATTTGACAGAAAAGATGGTGAAATGGGTGAAGGAAGGTGGGCATATATTTTTCATTGAGTCTTGCTTTCATCAATTAGGAGATTCTAAGCAAAAGAACAACTCAGCTCACTACAGGGAACCCAGATTCTATACTAAGGTTTGCTGATCTGCTCTCACTGATCATCAATATTATGCAAAGGTTACTGTCTTGTGAAAATTAAATAGTTACTGTCATACTTTGTTTCTTGTACATTGTATTGCAGATCTTTAAGGAATGTCACGTTTCTGATGGTTCGGGCAATTCCTTTGAGCTCTCATTTGTTGGTTGCAAATGCATTGGAAGTGAAAAGAATCAGAACCAGGTACTTACAAAACTCACTTTAGCTTTCTAGTTCTTTTTTTCCTGGGACAAGTAACAAATCAATGATGTTTCTTTTCCATGATGCAGATTTGCTGGACATGGCAGAAGGTTAAATCACAAGATGATAAGAATTTCCAGCGATTCTTGGATAATGTTCAGTACAAAAGTAGTGGCATATTGCGCTATGAGCGCGTATTTGGGCAAGGTTATGTTAGCACCGGAGGAGTTGGTAAGTAAGAAGAAAATTAATTGCCTTAAGCAAAGAGACTATGTTCTCCTAATGATGTTAAGCATTAACTTTGAGCAGAAACAACCAAAGAGTTTGTGGCGAAGCTTGATCTGAAGCCCGGGCAAAAAGTTCTAGACGTTGGCTGTGGAATCGGGGGAGGGGACTTTTACATGGCAGAGAGCTTTGGCGTCGAGGTTGTGGGGATTGACCTCTCCATAAATATGATTTCTATTGCACTCGAGCGTGCCATTGGACTGAAATGCCCGGTTGAATTTGAAGTTGCTGATTGCACCAAGAAAACGTATCCTGATAACACATTTGATGTGATCTACAGCCGCGACACCATTTTACACATTCAGGTAAGATTAATAGATTCTGCACATATTTGGTTGTTTCTGCAGTGTCTGAATATTTGCTTGTCTATTTTCAGGACAAGCCTGCACTGTTCAGATCCTTCTTTAAGTGGCTCAAACCAGGAGGAAAGGTTCTGATAAGTGATTATTGCAGAAATGCTGGAACCCCGTCCGCGTATTTTGAGGAGTACATTAAGCAGAGAGGATATGATCTTCACGATGTGAAGTCGTACGGCCAAGTATGGTTATAATCCTCATGAGTCTTTTGCTTTCCTTCATTTCCATTTTCTGTTATAATCTTCATATGTCATATTTTGAATCGATGACAGATGCTTACGGATGCTGGATTTGAAGACGTCATTGCCGAGGATCGAACTGATCAGGTATATATTGTTATTATATGAACTTATCTACCAGTAAATTTATATGGCTCTAAGCTTGGGAACCTAAAATAAGCAATACATGTGGTTCAGTTCATAAGAGTTCTGCAGAAGGAATTAAATGCTGTTGAGCTGGAAAAGGATGCGTTCATTCGAGATTTCTCTGAAGTGAGTGTTTGTTCTTGATGTTCTCACTTGTCACTTTGGTTTTGTTTATTGTCATTGTCAAAATCTCAACCCACCTAAAAGTTTAAGCTAATCGGTGGAGACCTAGACTGTTATTTAAGTTGATTCACATCTTTTAAGACATGGTACTCTAATAGTTATAGTTATGGCTAATTTTGTAGGAAGACTACAATGACATAGTGGGTGGATGGAAAGCCAAGCTGGTTAGAACTGCATCTGGTGAGCAGAGGTGGGGACTCTTCATTGCCAATAAGAAATGAAGAAATTTTTTTGAAATGCTTCATTTAGTTGTTCACCATCTTCACTTGTCATTCTATGGTTGAATCTCATGTCTTACTTTATCCAGTTATGTTTGTAATAAGAGAGCAGTAAAATAATTGGGCTGTGGTGCACAATCATATCAATTTGGCTACTCCCAATACCATATCTCAAACCAAGGAACAAAGTTAAGAGATTGGCTGTAAAATAAATGGTTTCGAATCCAGTAATGCAGCTAATGCTCCTTCATTTCGGTGAAACCTTAAGGAACAAGATAATCTGATCATTATATTAGCTGTTCCAATAACAATCATCAAATGGAGCCGGAACATCTAAATGCCTAACTGTGATGAAGATACAATAAAGCTTAGCCATATCAGACACCATTGATTGAACAACGTAAACCAGAATAAAATGCTTTCCGGAAAAGAGGATGCACATCTTCTGTGAATACATCAGCGTCCAACTTCTCAACGTGAGGCCATACCTGATAGTCGAGGGAGAAAATGCAGTTTAAAGGTCATGAAACATATGTAGCAACTATTTTTTGCTAACAAAACAAACATGAATTTTTCTTTCCTAGTTCAGGGCCTGAATGCACTATGTTATTGTTATTGTGAAGGTATAAGATTATATGTTATTCGTTACCAAATATGCATATATAGGGAAAAAATGAGAATGCAGAATGGGGCGGCGAGTTTACCTCAGTAGCATATTGCCTAGAGAAGGCCTTGACATAGCCCAAAGTTGACAGGCACCACTGCTCTTTCTCATCAATGTTATAGACTGTACTTGTCCTCTGACCATTCGGTTGACTGCCACAACAAACAGTTGGGTTAAATAGTTGAATGGAAAGAGAAAAGAAATATGAAGCAATTTATACTTATTTTATCATTGTGTGACTGTGAGCTTATGAGATGACCAATCCAAGCTAACCTTTTCTTCTGTCTTCCGTTCTCATTGTCCACCTCCATGGCAGCAGATGGATCATCACCATCAACAGCCATTTCATCTTCACTAGCAGACTTTAGCTGCCGCAAGGTTCCGGTATTAGATGCATATGGTAGGCGCTCCTTCAGCACGCTTGAGAAGTTTCTATACAAGGAGCGAAACAGCGTCTGAAAAAAACTCTTTAAATAGAAGACAGTGAGGTGCAGAGTATAAATAAATAGTAATTATGTAAAATTATGCATCTGACAAAGATTGAGGTATCTATTATGTAAATCTACGCATCTGCAAGTAATTATGTGAAACAACCAAATATATTAATAGATACCTCATTTTCATCAAGTGCTCTAGCAAGAAGAGCTTCCTTTGCTTCCATGGAATCACTCACAGATACAATCTCCTCTTTTAGTTTTTCAGCGTGTGATTTCAAACGTTTCAACCGGACAGGGTTTTCGCCAAGGACAGGTTCACCATCTACAAGTGAAAGCTTTGGCTCAGCAACCTCTATCTCTGCATTTGCTTTTGCTGCCGTGTCTTTTGCTAATGCAACTTCCTTCTTGAGAGAAGAGATCTCTTTCCTTAGATCAGTAATGCGATTGTAAGTCTTGCTAACTGTGCTTCTAAGAATCTGTATAGGGAGGAAATAGAAAAGAACATTGAGAAAAACAACACAATGAGGGTAGAACAAATTAAAGTAGGGCTTGTCAAGCCTGGCAATTAAGTTTGGGAATGTAGTTAATAAAGGTCTGATGTATGGTCTGATGGGCTATGTCATGGGTAAATAACATGAGGATTTTCAAGAGTCTAACCAGAACTGTGAAATTGGAGTTAAGATGATGATGACTGAAATAGTAGACAACAAAAGTAGCATTTATGCTTAGGCTGCATTTCAAGGAACTAAGCACTTACAGAAGAATACTTTCATGTACAAAAGGTGCCAAATTCATACTAGCTCAAATTCTCAAAAAATAAAGTCTAAAGATTCCATACAACTATATCATTCCCTCTGTTACAAACTTACAAAGAAGTCCTATTGAGTTTTAGCCAAAAATTGAGGATTAAAGGAGCTACTTTCCCCAAATGTCTCTCCATGTGATAGCCCCAAAAAATGCTTATAAATTATTCATGCAAATGATACCATTGCTAATTCATAAATAATTAACTTCCTAATAAAAGTAGGACATTCATTATGGGAAATCCAACTTAGGAAATCAGGGCACTCATTTAAATTACTACTTGGTTGCATGTTTCTAGGCTGTTCTTTTGCAGCCGGAGGGGTAGTAGAAGGTAGTTAACATCCCTTGGATTTGGAACCCACAAGTTTGAATCCTCCTAATTCAGACAGATCCACGGACGATAGATGACATATTGAAATTATTAGTATAGCTATGCATAAGAGTAAGCAATCCATTTTCCCACACTCATCTGTACTTACTGATGGAAGAATGATAATTCATATGCTTATTTGTCTAATAATGCCAACAGAAGCTATATTCTCCTACCTTTCCTCATGCAATTGCATACAGGAATGCGATGATTGTCATTCATACAAATATATTAGTAACGTGTGGCAAGCAACAAAAGAATCATACCTCCCATGGACGATCTGATGTATGAAATTGTTCAACATTTTCTGATGAGAAAACCCATCTCACAATAGCCAAATTTGATATAAGCCGGTAACCCATCATTCTGTCAATAGTTATGGCAGTCATTTGAGCACTGTTTTCCCAGTATGAGCTCACTTCTGCTATTAGTATAACTTGTTTATCTTCGTCGGGGCACATCTTTGCAATGACTTGACCATATCTCTCCAAGACAGTGATCAGGTGGGTGAAACTTTTAGAGCCAATATCAAGAAGGGTTTGTACAACTACTGTAAGGGTAACTTCAAAACCATGGACAGGAAGTACACTTTCTACAATCCATGATATCATTTCCCGAGCAGATTGCCTTCCTCTAACCATGCTGCTGAGTTCGGCTGAAAGTGCTCGTTCTTCAATTCTTTCTGTCCCATCTTCCCCGCCATATTTGAAATTTGGTCCACCTTTAGGGGGAAGCAATTCTTCCAAAGCAGGTGCAATTTCAATGCTCTGTAATGACAATTTTTAATGAAAAATTAGAAAACTCTAATCATATTAACTATAAAAAAACATATTCCTAAGTGCTAGCATTCACAACACAGTAGGCAATGCCACCACCATCATTAATGGTGGTGTCTAAAGAAGGATTCCATTGCTTATATGGCTATATTACTTCAGCAAATTTAAACTTGATTGTAAGGCAGGAGTCAGCATTTTATATTTATACGGGCTATATGTGGATTGTGGATAGCTAGAACCCTAATAGAATTAATAGAGAGTTCATAGAACAATACAGCAAGCAATTCCTCATTAAGGTTCAGCGAGCTTGCCTATAAATATACCAACACTAAATTTAAAGCCATGAGGAAGGAGTGTTTTTGAGACAACTCAAATCAGCACTATAAAAATGATTTAAATATTACACGTCACAACAAAACATTACCTGCTTAATTTTGTCCCAGTAAGATAGTCGAACTTCTCTCTCTAAAACCTCCTGAACAAAAACGCGCTGCAGGGCCCATTTTGGGAGGTTTAAGGCATAAGCCCATTCTTCCCATGGCCAGATGAACTGAAAGTTTGATCTACAAACCCATAATTAATTAATAAATATCATCAACAAAACAAAACATATACGTGTTATGCCAGTGTCCTGTCTAAGCAAGTTCAACATATATTGGGGCATTAAGCCGTTTGAGCTAGTTAATTTAGAATACCATTATTACTCAATATGAAATCACATGTCCTAAAAAGGAAAAAAAAAAGATCAGAACTTTTACATGTATCGATTCCAACTGTGGGCAACATAAACATATATGATTGGGCAAGGCCATAGAGTCCCAAAACTGATACTTCAGAATAGTTAGTTCAGCCCACCTAAAAGCTCAAATTGTTTATGCGCAAACTTGCCCTATCAAGTGGTGAATGGATACACATCTTTCCGATGTGGTACTTCAACACCCCTCCCCGCGTGCAAGTCAAATTTAGAGGACCCATTTTATGTGAGATTCTACACGTAATTTAGTAGAACAGTAGAGGTGGGTGTCACCCCGTAGTGTGCATGTAGAAGACTTCCAAGCTCTACTACCATGTTAAAGCCCAATCCACCTAAAATGAGCTTTTAGGTGGCTTGGACTTTTCACAAAAATAGATTCCGATAAAGCTCGACGAGCTCTTTTCGAAAGCATACCAAATATCAACAACTAATGTGCTAAGATTATAGACCAATACCTCTATTGAATGATCCCATCCCGTACCGCTTAACCCAAGATCCCCAATGTTCATCACCTTATAATCAATTTTCTTTATTAATTTTTCTGAGTGTTTGTACACATAACAACAAAATCTATTTGCATCTTGTCCTCCACTTTAAAAGACCAATACCTCTCATTTTCAATCCAACAACGTGATCACTTTTCTGTCCCATCAATTCTGTTGGGAAAAGATTTAGTGCAGATGATATCAGAGAAAATTCCCAATGTTTGATTAACATACTCATTATTACTTACGATAGGAAACTCATTCAGAGAACATAAATTTCTTATTCACCATATTAAGAGATTTTCTTATTAACATATGAGCTACTTTCTTTCATTAGGCTTTCCTTATTGCCTGGAATAGTGGAATAAACACAAAGGGAAAAAAATGAAAAAATAACTTCATTCTGGATTAGAGGATGTCACCTGATTCCTCAAAGGAATCCATTTATTTGAGAAAAGAATCACTTCCCCTGATTTTTACTACAAGCATACAATACATAGCCACTACACTACAATTCTGGCCTAATCCTATTAAAGAACCTCCTTGCGTGTGCCATACATACAAATTGTTTTCAGAAAATGCACATCAACTTTATTCTCAACCCACATTTCACCAATCTATCAGATCAATTCAATTTCCTCCCTCCCTTCATAGGATTAAGCCTTCCGGAACAAACATAGAAAACTCAAACACAAGAATATTCAAACAATGGAAGATCCATGTCAGCATATTAAAACAGAATGTGATCTGATGTTAAGGATATATAAGCTTACAGGTGGTGTGAAAACCAAAGGATCAGCCTTGTTCGGCACTCCATGTCTAAATCAGCAATCTTCTCAAACAAAGCACGAACTGCGCCAGCAACAACTGCAGAAAAAGCCCCAGGAAGAGCCTGTGGTTCAAAATTTGTCAGCAAGCTTTCTAACGCAATGTAATTGATTTGGTAGACTCAGATTAAAATTATAAGAAATGTCTTTGTCACAAAGTACAACCTTACATAGGTCAATAATAACCAGTGTGTAGTATATTGGCTTGAATGGTGGGTGTGGCAACAAAAGTAACTGCAGAAAACATATAAATATCATAAACATAAAAGTTGCTAAAGCTGCAATTATAATCATATAGGCTCATTATATATTTAAGATTAATCGGTAGCTAAACCTTACCTGAGAAAATATTGTTTCTGCCATTAGATACTCATATCGAAATGAAACAGGCAGACCCACCATGTAGGCAGCACATTCTTTTCGACTAGCTTTGCAAGAAACGAGAAGAATAAATTAGAACAGAGGAAAAAAACGGGGTCAAATTGTTTAAGGACATGGAGCAACAAAACATAACAAATAGCATCAACTCATTATGCCAATACTATTAAACAGAGACGACAAAAACTAGATTTACTAATAAACAGCAGAGATGGTATTTTCGAGGAAACTTCTTTTCCCATGAACGTAATTTTCACCTTGACAATAGAGATGCCGAATTGATGTTTGAAAGATCTAGAAAGTAAAGATATTTGGAAAAAAAACAGTGCGTTTTCAAATGTTTGGCTGGCTTCATGTGAAACATTTTCCAACAGGGAAAAACACTTCCTCTAGGACGACATTTTCTGAATTCACAAGAACGGGTCGACTTCTCTTGGTTCACCAAATGTTGTAACAAGTTAGTAGGCATTCTTTACATGCGTATTTTCACGGAATATAAATCTATTTTAATTTATACTAATCGATTAAATAAATTGTATGTCTTACAGAGGCCTCAGAAGACATGAATCACATGATAGAATGAAAGCAACTTAGTCCCAAACAATAAAAGAGAATCTGGTAAAGTACATATGTATACCAACCACAAATTGGCATTAGATGGCATCTCAAATAAACATTATGGATGTACAATTAAGAAAATGTTTATTGTGGCTATTAAATGCAGTGCTTGTTTGTTATTGTTCGAGTTCATGGGACGGGCAGTAAAATGCATGCTTTAAGGTACACAATGTGATGTCATTGGACTAGATCCTAGATGAGAAAGCAATAAGTCAACATAACACATTTAAGATGATCACAAACCTCCCACTTAAGAACAAAAGCACATCTAGCAAATACTCTTCTACAATGAAACGATCTATAGGCTGCAAATCCTGCAATACAACAACGAATTCATTAACCACAAAGATATAGAAATACAATTATTTTCAGCATGGCCATATGAATATATAATGTTAAGAGTGATTGCACCTTTCACAAATAAAATGAAAAAAAATCAGCATTGAACCAACTATAGAATCACCAAAAATTCGGAATTAGACCAGCTACCGAAACACGGGACATGAGAATGAAAATGGTGAACGTCGTATATATATATGCCAAAATAATACTTGTGTAGCTACCTCAAATTTACTTGCAGGACATATGTCTAGTCTGCGTATTTTTTTGAGGATATCTCAATTCTGCATCATGCCTTTGTTTACTACAGGCTATCCCCGAAAGGGATGGTGGTGGATCAGGCTGATCTGGGAAGCTAATGGGCCCAAAATCATGAGACTTTCCAGCAACCAGCTGGGCTTCAAAGGAGAGGTGAGGTCTAGGAACTAGAAATATGAAAAAAGAATAGATCAAATAGATCAATTAATAAAACAAAGAGTGTGCATCATAACTGCAAAAGTAATTATAATAGAGTATGCATTGATCAAGAAAGAAACTATGAAGTGACACAACAAGTAATTCAGAAAACACGTTATATCACAAAAGATTAGTTGTATAGTTTTAAGGCATTCATAACAGGAATATTTACAGAAAAAAGAACAATTGATATGACCTTTGTATTGTGCAATGAATTCCTCTCTTTAGTATCACTATGGTACTCACAAGTCTCAACACACTTGTTCATTAGCTCAGAAGGTAAATAGAGAAAGAAAGCCAATAAATCTTTTGTACTGCCAACTCAGCAATAAACGGGAAATTTTCACAATACATAAGGGTATCTCTATGTACAAAAGAAATGTTACAATAGTTGGACTACTGAACCTATAAACATCTGAAGGTGTTTTCTTCAACTCGCGAGAATTTTAAGAGGAACAGTTGAAGATCAATCTTAAGAATGTGCAAAATGGTTCAAATTCTCTGCCAGTTGATCTGTATTATCTGTCCTTAATGTAAAAAATAAACACACAAAAATTAATGATCCAACCCATGGTCCAGGGCAACTATACCAGTCAGAAACTTTACATCAAAACAAAATCACCGCCCTACAATTCATGAAGGTTGGAATATGAGCAAGGGAAACAAAGGAAGCAGGTAATTGAATATAGAAGCTATCTGAACAAGTTAGAAAACCTAATAGCTAAGATCCATAGGAATTCAAGATGATCAAACAAAAGCTTCAAGAGCTCTTAATGTATGGGATTACTGTTGATTTAAGTCATGAACACAACCTTCATCAACTTAAACCAAACTTCAATAAGCACACCAAAAAAAAGTATTTGGTTTCATAATCACACGTGGCAAAACTAAACTATAGGGATGAAATAAATAACAAGAAAAGGATAAAAATGAGAACTAAAATTACCACTATCCAGCTTCCACCCATTATTGGATAGAACTTGTATCCGATCCCACAAATCTTCTGAGAAATCCTAACAATAACAATCAAAGACGGGTATTCTCAAAGTCAGAGAAAACATACATGTAAAAGAAAAGTAAAGCACAGTTCCTGGTGAAATTTCTTTCAGATAATAATATATTCACTTTCATAATTTGTGCTTCTGTTTTAACTTATTAAGTTGTTTGAAACCATCTTATTTTACTACAATACTGTTATTTTTGTCTTTCATGTGAATTATATATGATACAAAACGAGTTTTGCCGATTTTTCCCCGAGTTCTTGTAACTCCTTATTTTTCTCCTCGCCGAGTTCTCCTCAATCCCGAGTTTTAGAACCATATGATTATTATCATCAGCAGTAATAAGATCTTTTCACCACTAATACACAAGTGTCACAACTGCGTAGGCAATTACCATTTGTCAAATACCTAAACATATTGACGATTGAAACACAACTAATCATCCACTTAAAGTAAACCAATGAGATTCATGACCTATGTTTGCAGCGCTATCTATTTGTACTGGTGTTGAGGTAAGGTTTTCCTCCATTTTCAGAAGAAAAATCTCAATATGAGGCTACAAAAATGAAAGGAACTATGAATATTCAAAGCAAAAAAGCTTACCTTTTCACTAAACCTTTCTCCTGCTCATCAATATCACCAAAAAAGGATAAACCATCAGCAGAGACATGTCTTCTGATGCTTATGTAAGCTTCTATACCAACCATGACTCTATCAATCTCTTCAGGAACTTGCTGCACAAGAAAAACTTTTGTCCTCAGAGATAATAGATATTTATGACTTCAAAGTACATAAATAACTCTAAAGCAATAAAAGAATATAACATATACTTAAGAGAAAAAAGGTGAAGCAACTCTTTAGTAAAGTACAACAATACCCGCACCTAGTTTACAAAAAAAACTATAAGCATGCCACCTTACTATAAAGAGTGCCCCCTGACGATAAAAAAATATCACTAAATCTAATTACAAAACCTGTTTAGTTTTAATGATTCACAATAGGTAAATATTACATAAACACAGAACCTTACCTGTATAGTAAGGCTTGGCCGACCTTGATAGAATATGAGGATTTGGCAAAACACATTCTCAAAACAGGCTAAACCATCAAATTCACCTTACTCTAAGTTAAACTTACCTTCTTTTAGTAAAAGGAACTTTGTATTCAAATTTTAGCGATTTTTATCATCAAACCAAACAGTTTCAATTCCATTGTTATGCAAATTGAAACTATAGAATATATTCTCCACTAAAGATGATAAAGTTTGGAAGGACAATTATTAAATGAATTGTGTTTCTGAATTCTACTTCTACTATGTGCCACTTGAGATCAGTCTACTGCTGAATTTCTATCGAAGATCAATAATACAAGATATCAAGCTATTTCCTTCATGGTAAAAAATGTATAGAGAGAGAAAAAAGGTCATGCTCTAGTGGATAACAAAAGTTTCTGAAGAAATAACATAAAGACAACGAAATCGAGCAGAACACTTGTCAAACTATAATAAGATAACATTTACCTCAACGAGTTCTGCTCCTCCCCACGGAAGACAAGATAAAATGCAAGCTATGTAGAAATCAGCACGTGCTTGCCAAGAAGGATTTCCTTTCTCCTCATCCACAGTTGTGGCTGATGATGACAATAATGATTCAAAAACAACAACTAGAGAACTAGGTTGAAGGACTCTGTTGCACATCTAGGAATCAAATCATACAAACAACACAAACCCACATAAGCAAAAATTGGTGTCAATGAAATCCTTTATCACAATTCAAATACAACATCAAAACAACAACAGGTGTCAATGAAATCTTCTGCCTATAGCATGTGTCATTGCTAATTAGAAAAAGAACATAGCATAACTCACTAACAAACCTTACTCGGTAGCTCCAAGTGAAAGCAGTGTTAGTTAAATTCAAAACCATTTTCAATAAATACGTTACAGAAAGTGAATGTGTGCCAAAACATAATCCGCTGAAGGAAAAGAAAGGGTAAAAAATTCACGAGGATATTTCCCATGTTTTATTTAGTGCATATGAGTGTAGAATCTAGATATTCTGGATGATGTAAAAAAAAGGAATCACCATATCACCTTAGTCAATTGATATTGTGTTAGATGTTTTCATTTACAAAATAATTATATTAGACAATTGCTGGAACATAGGTAAATTAGACAAACTTCTTGCATTTGGTACATGTATAACCAATCATATAGCAATAGGCAATAGCTATAGAATACATACCAGAACAACCAAAAAACGCATCAAAAGGCGAATACTGTGACAATTTCCTGAACCTAATGCATCCTGAAAATTGAAGATATACATATCATACAGGAAAATTACACGAGAATAAGGAGGCCACAAAAATAATTACATAGGATTAGGCCAAATAATGGCAATGTAGCTTTCCAGATATCTTAGTCTTGTGGCAATAAATAGATTTGACAAAGTCCCTTCAGTGAAAGTGAGTCGCAAATGTTATGAATTCAACATGCATTCCAATACATGTATTTACCCGAATGACCAAGGCATGAATAATTCAAAGTTCCAAACACCTGTACCAGAATTTCTTGCAAACTGACTTCATACAACATCCTCCCACTTTAGAATTAGTTTGACAGCCCATATTGGCTGCCAGACAACCATTACACTTTAACAAGAACATAGGGAGGGAAGTAAAGATTTACAAGAAGATAGGTGTTATTTACATTACATACCGTACAGTTTTAAATAGTTTCAGGAAGTACATTTTACGATAGAGTTGAAATAAACAATTAAAATGTGTCAAACGAATGCAAGAGATACACATAATAAACTAAGGAAGTCCTGGAACAACTATGTTCAGTGAAAAGCAGAGTAAACTACACAAGCAAAAATATGGCATCAAGTTAAAGATTGACATTTAATCACAAACTAAAATTATCATATTGGCATATGAATTAGTTATTTACATGACATTATATCACAATATTATTTGGTATTCGGTATTCCGCAACACGCGTTAAAACGGACCTTGTTGGTTGAACAGGATCCGATCAACAAAGATGCATATCTAAAATATCCTGGCAAAGAATTTTCTCACCTGAAAGTTGGCTTGAGTTTTCTCCACTAACTTTCTTGTGAAATCCTCATTTTCCAAGTTCAAGAGTCCAACCTGAAAACAGCAGTAAATTCATAGTTATGCGCATATAAATGAAAATATACATACTTATCAAAAGTGTTGCGACGCCGTACCACTGTACCATACAAAGGAGTCTTGTGAGGCAATTGCTCTGCACATTGAAGAATGTACCGCCAGAAAGGTAAATTAACAGCCGTGTTAGAATGCTTAATACATAATCAGGCCTTCTATCATTCAGAAACAAAACAAATGAAAAATGTGGTGGACATGGACAGTATAATGAGCAAAAATTAGCTCAGATGCAAAATACTAAAAATTGGAATATCTGGAGGCGTGGAAAGCAAATAAGAATGAATGTGCATTAAGGTGCACACTTTTGAATTATACTGATAGCACAAATGACAACAAAATTGCTACAATCTTCCACTTATCCAGAAGCACTTTAAACATCAACCATACAGCTGCGACAAGCATGGTATGCATCCCAAATATGCAACAATGTTTGTAAATGAAAAAATATAGCTCAGTCAGTCAATTACCAAAAAGAAGCGGTGGTCGAAAGGTACAAAAATCTAAAAATCTCAATTTTCTTTAGTGAACTAAAATTCGAATGTTTTATACATAGATTGAAGTGAGGTTAGTGAGGCTCACATGAAGAATATCATTCCCAGAGTGCTCAAGTTCACGGCGTAGTACGCCAAAGCATGTCTCCTGCAAAGTTGAAAAACAAAGCATGCAGTCAATAGCTAGTAGCTATGCAGCATAGCTACTGCAACTAACAAAAATTAGGACTCAGAAAACATTTGAGCTGTGAGAAACAAGTTTGTGCAAATAACATAAGATACGCAGTGTATCGAACTGACAATGTGTTCTTTGAAGTCAGTGCTAGTTCCATAGTCAGCACAATTGTCACCAATCCGGAGGAGGAAGCTCCTCCAGCTGCTCATTGTTGATAAAGTGTGAAACACTTCAGAGCTATCAACAGGGAGATCCAAAGAGAGTGAGGAACCGTGGCTGACAGCTGCGTTAACAAGATGAGGATGAGGGTACTCAATTAGTTAGGTTTGAGAGCAAAATGATAAACTCCATCAAAAAATACAAATAGCAGCCTTATATCTATTAAAAAGGCAGCAGAAACTCCACCGACATTACAACCAACTAAACATCCTAAGAAACCAAAATGTACAACAGACAGCCATAATCACAAAAATCTCATTGCAGGCTACGGAGCTGTTCTAATTTCTTAACTTCACTGTCTTGTAGCTTTTATTTTCATCATCATAGTGCCTCTATGCACTTCAGCTTCATACTATCATGTTCTCTCTATATTAATTTTTATAACAAAATATTGATTATTGGCCTCAGTAATTTTTGTATTTGAACCCGTAGTTGATAACATGAGCTAATTATATTTCTAATACAACTACTGGTTTGGTCTTCTTTCATTATTTTGACATGCTATTTGAATAGATATGTTGTATAAATCTCTTAAAATATTTGAACAATTGGTGATCATAAATTATCACAATTTCAAATATTGACTCCGAGATTAGTTTTCCTGCTTCTAAATTTGAATCCAAACTAAATTGATACTCTTCAAATTTTCACAAGCTTTATATCCGGTTTTCCTAAAACCAGAAGTGCCAAATATTTAAAATATAAAATTACAAATTGTATTGTGATACTAATACACCTTTTGCAGAGCAAAAAAAACACCACTCCCACATCCCACTACATAGTAAACTATCAGCTAATTAACAGAACAAAATGCCAAATGCTCCAGCCTCCATACAAAATACCCATGTCCAAGAATCCATGGTAATAAAACCAAACTAGCCCACCATCACAATCGAACTAAACGTGCTTCAAGCCTCCGAAAACTTCTAAATTTCCTAAAACCCAGATGTGTAACCCTCTATATCCTAACAATAACACTATTCCCATTCATCTTTTTTCATCTAAAGCACACAATGCACCTAACAGCATCTTGCAAAATCTTAACAAGAATCACAACACTCGCCCCCGAAAAACAACTCAGTCAATCTTAACCTCTATGCCACTCTTGTAGAACCCAATACGAACATTGCAGTAAAATTCACGCTTTGATCCACAAACACCTCTGTACAAGCACGGCTTAGAAGAACCCTCAAATCGACCCCGAAATGAACAAACAAAACAGTAAAATGTGCCGAATCCGTAGATAACAAATTAAACACCACAAAATTCACAGCATTGGCACAACAGGTGTTCAATCTACACCTAGAACCAAGCAGTGAAGTGAAACTAAATCACTGAGTCCTGAAACTGAGTGTGAGTGCGAATGATGATAAAGGGTATGGAGGAAGCGAACCTTTGAGGACTGAGAGAAGGTCAGTTCCGGGCGGTCGATCGCCGGGGAGAGGGCGGAGCAGCGACGGATGGGCCGAGAGTGACAGAGGTGTAGTCTAGAGGTCATGATTTTCTCTTTTTGGGGATATTCAGGTACTTTTGATTGATACTGCCATTTGGGTACCGATGATCCACACCTCAACTTCATTCCAGTAGTTTACGAATTCAACGCAAAAAAATATCACAGTTGCTGAGATTCTGAATAGCGCAAAAATTAGAATTTCAGAGTCGAAGAATGAATTCAGAATGCAACACTAAAAAAAGTAGGATTTGTAAGAAACAATTTTGTCTGCAACTAATGCGAAAAGACCACATTACCCTTGTGCCCAAGTTCAAAATCCCAAAACAAATCTAAAACTTACCTATATTTATGACACGGTGCCACTGGCCTTGTTGGCTCGCTCATCACCGTCCATCGTCTGAACGTGTGGGTGAGATGAGTTCGCAAGTTTGTACCACAAGCCTCTGATTTGTAGTCAAATCCCTGATTTTAAAGCTTTAATTTAAACCCAGTTCTGGTCGAATCAAACGAATTCAAACTCAATTTAAAGAGTTCAAATCACTCACTCGACTCTCTTCTTCTCTCCGTCGCCGACCGTTTGTCTCAGGTGAGCCTCTAGTTCGATGTGTCTCTTTCTCTTTCAGTGGAGGTGTAAAGTAACTGTTAGTTTGAGTGTTCCAGTTTCGGCGTCGGAAATTAGGGTTTTCAAATTTGGGGATTGTGCTCTGTACAGTCAATATGATTTACTCTCTAATATGCCTGTATCTGAGAGTTTAGTGATGGTAACCAAGTTTTCATGAATGTGTTGGTGTATTTTTTTTATAGGTTTTGTTGTTTATGAGAAATTGCATTTTTAATAACATTGCACATATTGGCGCTGTTAGTTTCATGTGTTTGTTCATGCTTGATTGCGTATTGGTTTATCCAAAATTGTTAGGAAATGAGCAAATGACATCAAGTTTACAAGCGTGGAGAACCGGATGATTGCTACTAGAGGCTTTATGGATTTTAGAGATGTTCTCTTGGTGTTATTCATCTTCACCCTTATAGAAAATACTGGTTTTTGTGCAATTAAGTTCTTATGTTCCCATTTGGAAAATATGTAGAATGCTAAATACCAGTTGTCTAATTCGGGAACTTGATGTTTTTTTCAATGGTTTGGACTTAGAGTCTGTAACTGCATTGGCTGCAATGGATGGAGGGTATAGTGAGCCTCCACCACCTCCGACGCCAGAGAACCAAGCAAAAGTCTGTGAAAACTCCCAAGTCTTGACCAACTTGCCTCTGATATCTTCTCCTGGTTCACCCTTTCGAAAGGTATAATTGGTATTGTTTTATATAAATTGAAGTGATATTACGATTGGGTACTTATGTAAAAGTGATGATTTTTCTTTTTTCAAGGTTTAGATTCTTGTGAAATTGGTGTTGTAGCTTAGGTTTAGATTGGCGACTTTCACTTGCATTCTTAGTGAGCTGTCTTTCTTATTCAGGTCGCGAAAGTATTGATGATTATGAAAGCTGAACGTTCTCGATATAATTATAATTTATATCTCAGTTCATAAACTCAAAGAAGCCAATCTTCATCCAATTGCCCGAAATGTTACACAGGTAATCATTGGTAGAAAAGGTTTTCTGTAGGAAGTTTGTGCTCCATGTTACTTGCTTAGGTACTTTTATTTGGCGCAATGTATTGCTATAGTTGCATTTCTTGATAGTCATGGAAAACTTGCACTATGATACTGTCTCTGTCTACACATTTTTTACTTCAAGATCATTGGCTTAAAATTGTTACTATCAACCTGAGAAGGTTAGTGAAGAAAGAGTAGGTTTGGTATTGAGAGTTCTTTCACTAATGCAAGATATATTTCATTTTGTTGGGTGGATTGCTTGTAAGCCCGCTGAATCATGTTACTGATTTATTCTCATCTTGTTATCGGTCAAATAGTGCATCAGGTTTTACTGAGTAAAGCTTTCTTGACTCAAAGAAGTATTGTTTGAAAGTGCAAGGCCCTATATGATATAGCATCTGTGTATTTTGTGTAATTGATGTTGGTCATTATAATAAACATGGAATTGTGTGTATTAGATTTGGGGCACTAAAGGTTAAAAATGATATACAATTTTGGTGGTCATTCTTTAATGTGATTGGCTGTTATATCACATGTGGATCCTGGGCATAGTTCTTGTCCGATGGTATAAACCTGACAGACTTGTAGGTTTACTATTTTGTATGGGCCTGTTTTCTAAATAATCAGGGCTGGCATTTGTATTCTCCAACATACATCTTGTATATATAGGTCTCTTGGTTGATACTTTGATCTGTTTTGGTGTTTTGTGCTGTGTCTTTGGATTGTAAGGACTTATTTGAATGTTGTAAAAATCCCCGACTTGTCCAATTAATCTCCGATTAGTCCTCTATAATTCCCGATTAATCCTTTAATCCAATTTATTTTTCGATCAGGCCCTTGAAATCCCTCTCCAACCGACTTGCACCGAGCATTTTTTTACAACACTAGTTATTTCCATCTCATGTTTTTCTTCCTCGCATTATCTCATGAACTAAAATTGCAAGTGATTAATATGGAAATTCTTTTGTACTTGAAAGGTAGAACTTCGAAGCAATTGCCAGAGCGGGCTTAGTTAAAATTTCCTTGATACTCCAATCATTTATCTGTCACGGGCACAATGCTCAGTTAAAACTTATAGTACTGGACCGCTGGTGAGCAGTAGTGGACCGATGGGCTTGCATCTATTTTATTTATTTAATGAATATTAAAAGGCCGCAGTTGATGTACTGCCCCTTTTTCTCTTATTCTGGAAGTAAATCATTTTCTTGTATGAAGTGCTGCCTTTTTCTTGCTAATGACTTATATTTGTGCTCTATTCACTCTCTTTTCTTGCCAGGTTAATCGTGACAGTGATAGAAGAAGATAATTCATCAAACGTGGTGGTGGAAGCACCAGAGTCCTAGCCAAATATGAATTCAAAAAGTAAAACACAGCAGCAAACGTGTCAAAGCCCAGGAATAAGAACAAGACAGACACGCGGTAGTTGGATCTAGGAAGAAAGGGGACAGGAGGAATTAGGGCGAACCTCAGCATTTACCACCCCCCTCTTGTATGTGCCCTTTTTCTTTGTTAACCAAAGGCATGCACCTTAACATATCCCGCACATTGCCCATCTGAAGTTTTACATTAAGACAAAGTTGTGCAGAGGAGAGGTATCCCCATTTGTTGACAGTAGTGACCTTGTTGGTTATCAAAGTCTCTTGGCAATTTATACAGGACAACAAAATTAAAATCTGCCCAAAAAACAAAGTTGGGATTGGATTGGATGGATAGGTGGTGAAATGAAATGAAATCTTTTAGCAAAGCTATTTTGTATCTTGCACAAATGTTTTCTCCTTTGTCAAGTAGTAGAGCAGAGTGTAGTAGGCATGTCTTGTTTTGATGTTAACTTGTGCTCAATTAATTAGCAGGTGATTACTGAATGAATACCCCATAAACATGGTATCTGCAGAATCAGAATTGAAGCCAAAATCAAATAGTTGGTTTAGACTTGGTTGTTGTGGCCAATCAGTGTCAGGTCATGTACATTGTGGATTTGATTGGATAAGCATATCCAATATATAATCCTATTGATATATATATATATATATGTGTGTGTGTATGAATAATTATACAATAATGAAATGAAGGGATCTGAGGTAGGACAGAAGAGGGTACAGAGGGAATTGAAACATCATTCCATCATAATGAGTGGAGGACTTTGGAGATAGAGATAGAGAGGGTAGGGAGGTTGAAGGGTCTCTTGTACTAGCCTACACTAGACTACACCAGGACATGGACATAGGAGAGAGACACAGACACGTTATGTTGTGTAATAAGTTGATAGAAGGAGGCACTGCGCATGCAAGTGAGAAAAAGAGGTGAAGAAGAAGAAGATTCCAAGCAAGTGAATGGTGATGGCACGTAAAGGTGTTACCCAGAATCACATATGTTGTGTTGTGTCTCTCTCTCTATTTCTCATCATATATAAACACTATAGTCATGTATAATTAAGATTGATTAATTATGAAAAGCAAGAAACAAACACAAGATGTGGGAAGTAGCTTTTGAGTGGTGGGTCTGTGTGGAGAAGAGGGAGGGGCAGTTTGGATTGAGAATAAGAGTGAAAGGCACTGGACATGGAAAAGAACAATAAATAAGAGAGAGAATGTGTATAACAATAAGGAGCTTATCATAACCCTCATCATCGTCACGTCGCATTTCTTTCTCGACCCCCAATACCCAGAATTCCACGCTTTCTCTCTCCCTCTCCCTCTAGACTATTTTCAATTTCAAGAACCAACAATATTAATATAGCTAGTCAACTTCACCTCCTCTCATGTGTCCCTCCCTCACTTTTGTTCCTTGTTAAACCAACATATATGATCAATCCCCATCTCCCCATTTAACCCTCCTCCTCCCTTTTCACCACTCTCTTTACTCCTCCTCCTCATCACACTCACTGTGAATCATAGTCACCATGTGGATGATGGGTTATCACGACGACTTCAACATGCCCGTCGACTCCTTCAACGGCCGCAAGCTCCGCCCCCTGATCCCCCGCCCCGCCCCCCCCTCCTCCTCCGCCTCCCCCACCCCCCCTTGCATCACCCGCATTCACGCCCCCGACCACTTCTTCGCCCTCAACCACCACCTGGGTAAGGACATAATTAATTAAGCATGAGGTCGCTGGTTCCAATCCTGAAAGCAGTAATTATATATCGTATTGGTTATTTAATTTCTTGGTATGTTGTTGACTTGTTGTGTGTGTAGCTAGTATGGCGGAGCAGGGGAAGAGGGAGTTGGGGAACATGGGGGCGTCGTCGGTGGTGGTGAGCTCTCGGTGGAACCCGACGC